>JAAAWM010011712.1:0-98237 GCA_036873465.1 Thinopyrum obtusiflorum
CCAGCTGGCTTCATCGAGCGCCTGCCGGGCTCCCGTCGCCTCCGCCCTCGCCCTCGCCACATCGGCCCCAAGCCGGCCGGCGTGGGCAACGAGCCGGTCATAGTGGAAGCCGACCCGAATCAGCCGGGTCCTCCAGGACAGCACCTCGGCTGAAAAAGAAAGATTCAGAAACAAAGTGCTATTTTAAGATTCGACCCAACTGCTACGCAGTTGGCCCGAATCTCGAGGGCTACACCCAGTGGGTGCCCTAGCACGCCCCCACTAAAAAAGGGCACGCAAAAAGAATACCTGCCGCGGCGCGGAGCTCCTCCTCCTTGGCGGCGAGCTGCTCCTTGAGCCGCCGGTGCTTCTCCAGGAGCCGGTTGAAGACGCTGACCCGGTAGGAGTCCAGTTGCTATAGAAGGCAACGATCAACACATGACAGCGATTTAAGATTTGACCCAACTGCTACGCAGTTGGCCCGAATCTCGGGGCCTACACCCAATGGGTGCGCTGGCACGCCCCCACGAAGAATAAAGCAAGGGAAACTTACGAACACGGCACACTCCAGCTCCTGCATCTGCTCCACCTCGGCCTGTGCGAAGGCCTGGATCCGGTCCGTCCGCCCTCGCAGGCGCCGGGTCACGGCGGCCATTGCCGCCTCCTCCTGGGTCAGAGGCCCGAAGAAGACCTCGCTGGTCCCGCTCCGCATCGGCTGCGACCCGACGGCCCGGCGACCTCCTGACCTGAGCACCAGGGCGTGCTCTCCGCCGTCCACCTCCCCTGCGGCCGGCACCTTCTCCGGCGCCTTCACCGACGCCGTCGCCGGTTCGGCGGCCGGAGTAGTCTGCGGCTCCACCACCCGCGGCGCCTCGCTCGTCGGCGCCTGAGGCGCCACCTCCGGCGCCATCTGCGGCGCCTCCTCCAAGATGACGTCGCCGCCGCCTCCGTTGGCCCCCGTCCGCTCGACCACGTCGGCCCGCGGCGGGGTGTCGTCCCCAACGACCACGACCTCCCACTCGAGGTCCATCACATCCGCACGGCCGCCTTGGCCGCGCTTCCCCTCCAACGACGGCACGAAGACCATCGCCGCAAAAGCGTAGGCATCCACGAATTTCATACATACCGCTGGGTCGATCAACCCGGCCCCGTCACTTGTGACACCATCGCACGACCGGCTGATCGCCAACCGGCTTCGTCGGATTGCCGCTAGCTGGCCCAATGGGTGTTTCGCTCGCGCTCAACATTTCGACAGCTTAAGTACTGTGCGCTCCTCTCAAAGGGCCGAACTCCTTGTCACGGACTGGAGCCTCGGCTGTCAGACTCGCGGGGGGAAAGCCTGAGAGGGGAAAATCGCAAGAAAATGGCTCAAAGGACAAAAAGCAAGAGTGCAAACATTCATGAAATTTATACATCACCAGTTCAAATTCAAACAGGCCCAAGGCCAGAATTCAGTACACCCGGATACCCCCAGTGGGTGGGTGGACCTGCTACCTAACAGAAATTTCTACTAAGTTAAAAGTAGGCAGCCTCAGGCATCCCCCTCGGTGGCCTCCAGGTTCGCCGAGGTGCCGGTGTCTCCCTCCTCGGCGCTCGTGTCGCAGTAGATGTCCGTCTCCTCGGAGCTACCCTTCGGGTCGTCCAGAAGCAGGCCGTAATCATCGGCAGGCACGACTCCACCATCTTCCGTCCGCACCGGCCGGAACTCGTCGTGGAAGGCGAACCCGATGATATAGCTGGCCCGAGCAGCAATCCGACCGGCCTCCGCCTGCAGCTGGCTCTCCGAGCCGGCTCGCTGGCCCATCAACGCGTCCAGCAACAGGTCCAGATGCCAAGACATCGCAAACCTGAGCGCCATCTCGGCGCCAGTGCGAGCGGCAGAAACGCGCCAGTCATGGAGCCGATCCGGTCCTGCCTCCAACCACCGCGCCAGCCATGTGAAGCTGTTCGGTGCGACGGAACCTGGCCAGAGGGCCGCCGTCATCGCCGCACCAGCCTCAGAGAGCCGCCCCATCTGCTCGCTCAAGACTCGCAGACGGGCCTCGGCGGCGGTCATGATCTCCGGGAAGGTCCAGGCCACCCGCGGGTCAGTCCCGGAAACGACGATCCCCTGCGGGTCGCGCTGAAAGCGGACCGCCTCCTCCGCCAGCTGGCGAGTCTCTGGGAAGGCCCCTGTCAAGAAGAAAAGCAAGTCAAAAGAAAGTCACCAAGGACAATAAGCCAGGGTCCCAGCCCGGCAGAAAACCCAAGGAAAGCACTTACTGGAGAAGGACTCTTCTAGGTGATGCGCTTCGAGCAACGTACCACGCCGCTCCCGGGTGATGGTGCGGTCACGCTCCTGGAGTGTCTTCTCCAGATCGGTGACCTTGGCAAGGGCCGCCTTCAGCTCGGCATCCTTGTCCTCGGCCGCCTTCTCGGCCTCCTCGCGGCGCCGGGTCTCCCCCTGACGGGTCTCCTCCGCCGCAGCCACCAACGCCTTCAGGCACTCCACCTCGGCCTGGAGCTGACCCTTGTCGTCGGCCAGCCTGCCGCGTTGCTGGTCCGCCTCGGCAAGGGCCCACTGCGCCTCCACAACCTTGGCGGCTTCCGCCTTGAGGCATTCCACCTTGGCCTCAAGACGGCCCTTGTCGACTGCCAGCTACTCCCGCAGGGGGGGGGGGGGGGGGGGGGGGGGGGGGGGGGGGGGGGGGGGGGGGGGGGGGGGGGGGGGGGGGGGGGGGGGGGGGGGGGGGGGGGGGGGGGGGGGGGGGGGGGGGGGGGGGGGGGGGGGGGGGGGGGGGGGGGGGGGGGGGGGGGGGGGGGGGGGGGGGGGGGGGGGGGGGGGGGGGGGGGGGGGGGGGGGGGGGGGGGGGGGGGGGGGGGGGGGGGGGGGGGGGGGGGGGGGGGGGGGGGGGGGGGGGGGGGGGGGGGGGGGGGGGGGGGGGGGGGGGGGGGGGGGGGGGGGGGGGGGGGGGGGGGGGGGGGGGGGGGGGGGGGGGGGGGGGGGGGGGGGGGGGGGGGGGGGGGGGGGGGGGGGGGGGGGGGGGGGGGGGGGGGGGGGGGGGGGGGGGGGGGGGGGGGGGGGGGGGGGGGGGGGGGGGGGGGGGGGGGGGGGGGGGGGGGGGGGGGGGGGGGGGGGGGGGGGGGGGGGGGGGGGGGGGGGGGGGGGGGGGGGGGGGGGGGGGGGGGGGGGGGGGGGGGGGGGGGGGGGGGGGGGGGGGGGGGGGGGGGGGGGGGGGGGGGGGGGGGGGGGGGGGGGGGGGGGGGGGGGGGGGGGGGGGGGGGGGGGGGGGGGGGGGGGGGGGGGGGGGGGGGGGGGGGGGGGGGGGGGGGGGGGGGGGGGGGGGGGGGGGGGGGGGGGGGGGGGGGGGGGGGGGGGGGGGGGGGGGGGGGGGGGGGGGGGGGGGGGGGGGGGGGGGGGGGGGGGGGGGGGGGGGGGGGGGGGGGGGGGGGGGGGGGGGGGGGGGGGGGGGGGGGGGGGGGGGGGGGGGGGGGGGGGGGGGGGGGGGGGGGGGGGGGGGGGGGGGGGGGGGGGGGGGGGGGGGGGGGGGGGGGGGGGGGGGGGGGGGGGGGGGGGGGGGGGGGGGGGGGGGGGGGGGGGGGGGGGGGGGGGGGGGGGGGGGGGGGGGGGGGGGGGGGGGGGGGGGGGGGGGGGGGGGGGGGGGGGGGGGGGGGGGGGGGGGGGGGGGGGGGGGGGGGGGGGGGGGGGGGGGGGGGGGGGGGGGGGGGGGGGGGGGGGGGGGGGGGGGGGGGGGGGGGGGGGGGGGGGGGGGGGGGGGGGGGGGGGGGGGGGGGGGGGGGGGGGGGGGGGGGGGGGGGGGGGGGGGGGGGGGGGGGGGGGGGGGGGGGGGGGGGGGGGGGGGGGGGGGGGGGGGGGGGGGGGGGGGGGGGGGGGGGGGGGGGGGGGGGGGGGGGGGGGGGGGGGGGGGGGGGGGGGGGGGGGGGGGGGGGGGGGGGGGGGGGGGGGGGGGGGGGGGGGGGGGGGGGGGGGGGGGGGGGGGGGGGGGGGGGGGGGGGGGGGGGGGGGGGGGGGGGGGGGGGGGGGGGGGGGGGGGGGGGGGGGGGGGGGGGGGGGGGGGGGGGGGGGGGGGGGGGGGGGGGGGGGGGGGGGGGGGGGGGGGGGGGGGGGGGGGGGGGGGGGGGGGGGGGGGGGGGGGGGGGGGGGGGGGGGGGGGGGGGGGGGGGGGGGGGGGGGGGGGGGGGGGGGGGGGGGGGGGGGGGGGGGGGGGGGGGGGGGGGGGGGGGGGGGGGGGGGGGGGGGGGGGGGGGGGAAAAAAGCAATTACGCCAAATCGAGCAGAGAAGCTCCGCAACTCGGCTCGGACGAACGGCGCTTACCCCGGCTCCACCGGAACGGTGGGCCTTTCCGCCCTCTCCTGCGGAGCGCCGCGCCTCCTCTTGGCGGGCGGCTTCGCACCCCCAGTCGGGTCCGCCGCGCGCTTCGCGGTTGGGGCCCGCGGCGGGACGCTGTCCTTCCCGTGCGTTCGCCGCGCTGTCGCCACCCCCCGAGACGACCCGGCTCCGGCCGCGCCGCCGCCTCCTCCACCCGGCGCCGCTGCATCAACGACTCGCGTCAGCATCCCCAAAGCCGTCCCACAACCGGCGACTCAAGGGATATAAACAAGACTCACCTACTCGGCGCCCTGCGCCCGTGTCGGCGGCCGCCGCCTCCCCTCCGCCGTGGGCCTCGGGCTCCTCCGAGGCGACCCGCACCACCTGCGCCCGCGCCCGTTCGTAAGGATGCCGGATGGCATTCAGAAGCACCTCTCGCGTCACGTCGGGGCGGATAAGAAGATAAGCAGCAGCGTAGTACGGGGACCAGGGACTCACCAGCGGTGCCGGGTCCGAACGGCTGTACGGGGCCTTCCTGAACTCCCAGTTCACCCCCAAGTTGGCCTTGGAGATATCATTGACCCGACGCACAACTTGGTCCACCGCCAACCGCGTGTTCGCCATGCGGTTGGGATCACGTCGGTCCGTGGTGGGGTGCCGTCCTCGACAACCACGACCTCCCGGTCGAGGTCCATCACGCCCGCACGGCCACCTTGGCCGTGCTCCCCTCCGACGCCGGCACGAAGACCGTCGTCGCCATCGTCCCCGCCGGCATCTCCGGCCACGCCGCCTCCTCGCCGGCTCGCGCCCACGCCGTCGCAGCGCTGACCCAGGCCTGGGTCAACGCCGCCTCCAGCTCTGCCTCGGCCCGGTTCCGGTCCCGCCAGGCCAGGCCCTCGGCGTCAGCCGGGTCCAGACCGAGATCCGGGTCCACCGGCGCCTCCTCCCCGTACCGGTCGACGGTACCGGACCGGCTCCTACGGAACGCGGCGCCCTCGGCGGACGCGGCATCCGCCGCCGCCAGCGCCAACGAGATCGGCGACCTGAAGCACAAGACAAAAAAGCAATTACGCCAAATCGAGCAGAGAAGCTCCGCAACTCGGCTCGGACGAACGGCGCTTACCCCGGCTCCACGGGGGGGGGGGGGGGGGGGGGGGGGGGGGGGGGGGGGGGGGGGGGGGGGGGGGGGGGGGGGGGGGGGGGGGGGGGGGGGGGGGGGGGGGGGGGGGGGGGGGGGGGGGGGGGGGGGGGGGGGGGGGGGGGGGGGGGGGGGGGGGGGGGGGGGGGGGGGGGGGGGGGGGGGGGGGGGGGGGGGGGGGGGGGGGGGGGGGGGGGGGGGGGGGGGGGGGGGGGGGGGGGGGGGGGGGGGGGGGGGGGGGGGGGGGGGGGGGGGGGGGGGGGGGGGGGGGGGGGGGGGGGGGGGGGGGGGGGGGGGGGGGGGGGGGGGGGGGGGGGGGGGGGGGGGGGGGGGGGGGGGGGGGGGGGGGGGGGGGGGGGGGGGGGGGGGGGGGGGGGGGGGGGGGGGGGGGGGGGGGGGGGGGGGGGGGGGGGGGGGGGGGGGGGGGGGGGGGGGGGGGGGGGGGGGGGGGGGGGGGGGGGGGGGGGGGGGGGGGGGGGGGGGGGGGGGGGGGGGGGGGGGGGGGGGGGGGGGGGGGGGGGGGGGGGGGGGGGGGGGGGGGGGGGGGGGGGGGGGGGGGGGGGGGGGGGGGGGGGGGGGGGGGGGGGGGGGGGGGGGGGGGGGGGGGGGGGGGGGGGGGGGGGGGGGGGGGGGGGGGGGGGGGGGGGGGGGGGGGGGGGGGGGGGGGGGGGGGGGGGGGGGGGGGGGGGGGGGGGGGGGGGGGGGGGGGGGGGGGGGGGGGGGGGGGGGGGGGGGGGGGGGGGGGGGGGGGGGGGGGGGGGGGGGGGGGGGGGGGGGGGGGGGGGGGGGGGGGGGGGGGGGGGGGGGGGGGGGGGGGGGGGGGGGGGGGGGGGGGGGGGGGGGGGGGGGGGGGGGGGGGGGGGGGGGGGGGGGGGGGGGGGGGGGGGGGGGGGGGGGGGGGGGGGGGGGGGGGGGGGGGGGGGGGGGGGGGGGGGGGGGGGGGGGGGGGGGGGGGGGGGGGGGGGGGGGGGGGGGGGGGGGGGGGGGGGGGGGGGGGGGGGGGGGGGGGGGGGGGGGGGGGGGGGGGGGGGGGGGGGGGGGGGGGGGGGGGGGGGGGGGGGGGGGGGGGGGGGGGCTGGACGATGGCGCCGGCACCAAGATGATGCGGCTGGAGCCCGAAGAACTCCAAGACCGCACGGAAGAAGGTGCTCACCGGCAGCCCGAATCCGCGCTCAAAATGCGTGAGGAAGACCACGCGCTCCTGCCCCTCGGGCTGAGGCCTCTGCTTGCCCCGTGGAAGGCGGACGCTAACGTCCGTCTCCCGCAACAGGCGCCACGATGCCCAGATACGGGTGATGTCCTCGGAGGTGACGTTCGAGCCCATCCAGGAGCCCGATGGCAGCGACATGATCGAAGGAAGAAGGAGAAGAAGGAAGACGGACGGCGAAGGAGTTCTGCTCAAGCAGCGGGCGCCGCAGTGCGTCGGTTGCAAGAGGCAGAGCGAGAGCAGGGGGACAGGCGGGCGCGAGCGACAATAAAGTCCGCCGCCCCCTTGCCCCCCAATTTATAACCCTCGGTTTGAACGTGGGGAAGTGGGGGAAGTGGGATCGCCCGCATGCACCCGTTCCACTACCCTGCAATAAGTGCGCACGTCCACGCGCAATAACTGACCGGGGAAGAGAAACCGGCCCCGGACGCCGCAATAAATCCGTGCACTTGGGCTGAGGGCGCGCGGCGGTGGGCCCCGGCCTGTCGCCTGGTCCCGTCACGTGCGTGGCCTGTCAGGCCCCTCCAGCTTCCGAGCACCACGCGGCGACCGCGCGAAGCCCAAGGGATTGCCCCAAGATTCGGCGAACTTCTCGGTCCCCGCCACGGCCGGGATGTCGCGATCCGGTTTCTGAGAAACCTGGCACACAATGGGTGTTGCCGGACCCGGCGCTCGCAAAATCTACCTTGCTAAAGGGGAAAATGCGAAGGCCCACTCTTCTGAAGACGGCGAACCTTCACAGCTTTGGGGACTACTATCGGGGGGGTGGACCCCGGGCAGGCAACGGAACCCGGATCTTCTTCAAAAACAACGGGGCCAGTACTGCCCCTCAATACCGGCACGCCCTTGGCCGGGTCGCTCACCAGAGAACTCATTCCATCACCGCCGGGACGGACGAGAAGGTGTACGGCGGCAAAATAAGAAGACCAGATACTCACCAGTGGTGCCCGGTTCGACCGGCTGTATGGCGCCTTGCCGAACTCCCAGTCCTCCCCTAGGTTGGCCTTGGAGATATCGTTCACTCCGCGCGCGATCTGCGCCGTGGACAGCCGCGTCGACCCCATGTGGTTGGGGTCTTGAAGGCTGACCATCTCGCCGATGAGGCAGGAGCGCCCCTGAAACAGAAGAACCTAGCACTTGATGAATGCGGCGAGGAGGTAGGTGCCGGTGAGCCCCTCCCGCGTCCTCATCACCATCACCTGCTCGCAGAGATTGATGATGTCCTGCGACGGGCGCCGGGGCGAGTACCCCCAGTTCGTCTTCGCTCGCAGCGGTGCGATGGCGAAGGTCGGGGGGGGGGGGGGGGGGGGGGGGGGGGGGGGGGGGGGGGGGGGGGGGGGGGGGGGGGGGGGGGGGGGGGGGGGGGGGGGGGGGGGGGGGGGGGGGGGGGGGGGGGGGGGGGGGGGGGGGGGGGGGGGGGGGGGGGGGGGGGGGGGGGGGGGGGGGGGGGGGGGGGGGGGGGGGGGGGGGGGGGGGGGGGGGGGGGGGGGGGGGGGGGGGGGGGGGGGGGGGGGGGGGGGGGGGGGGGGGGGGGGGGGGGGGGGGGGGGGGGGGGGGGGGGGGGGGGGGGGGGGGGGGGGGGGGGGGGGGGGGGGGGGGGGGGGGGGGGGGGGGGGGGGGGGGGGGGGGGGGGGGGGGGGGGGGGGGGGGGGGGGGGGGGGGGGGGGGGGGGGGGGGGGGGGGGGGGGGGGGGGGGGGGGGGGGGGGGGGGGGGGGGGGGGGGGGGGGGGGGGGGGGGGGGGGGGGGGGGGGGGGGGGGGGGGGGGGGGGGGGGGGGGGGGGGGGGGGGGGGGGGGGGGGGGGGGGGGGGGGGGGGGGGGGGGGGGGGGGGGGGGGGGGGGGGGGGGGGGGGGGGGGGGGGGGGGGGGGGGGGGGGGGGGGGGGGGGGGGGGGGGGGGGGGGGGGGGGGGGGGGGGGGGGGGGGGGGGGGGGGGGGGGGGGGGGGGGGGGGGGGGGGGGGGGGGGGGGGGGGGGGGGGGGGGGGGGGGGGGGGGGGGGGGGGGGGGGGGGGGGGGGGGGGGGGGGGGGGGGGGGGGGGGGGGGGGGGGGGGGGGGGGGGGGGGGGGGGGGGGGGGGGGGGGGGGGGGGGGGGGGGGGGGGGGGGGGGGGGGGGGGGGGGGGGGGGGGGGGGGGGGGGGGGGGGGGGGGGGGGGGGGGGGGGGGGGGGGGGGGGGGGGGGGGGGGGGGGGGGGGGGGGGGGGGGGGGGGGGGGGGGGGGGGGGGGGGGGGGGGGGGGGGGGGGGGGGGGGGGGGGGGGGGGGGGGGGGGGGGGGGGGGGGGGGGGGGGGGGGGGGGGGGGGGGGGGGGGGGGGGGGGGGGGGGGGGGGGGGGGGGGGGGGGGGGGGGGGGGGGGGGGGGGGGGGGGGGGGGGGGGGGGGGGGGGGGGGGGGGGGGGGGGGGGGGGGGGGGGGGGGGGGGGGGGGGGGGGGGGGGGGGGGGGGGGGGGGGGGGGGGGGGGGGGGGGGGGGGGGGGGGGGGGGGGGGGGGGGGGGGGGGGGGGGGGGGGGGGGGGGGGGGGGGGGGGGGGGGGGGGGGGGGGGGGGGGGGGGGGGGGGGGGGGGGGGGGGGGGGGGGGGGGGGGGGGGGGGGGGGGGGGGGGGGGGGGGGGGGGGGGGGGGGGGGGGGGGGGGGGGGGGGGGGGGGGGGGGGGGGGGGGGGGGGGGGGGGGGGGGGGGGGGGGGGGGGGGGGGGGGGGGGGGGGGGGGGGGGGGGGGGGGGGGGGGGGGGGGGGGGGGGGGGGGGGGGGGGGGGGGGGGGGGGGGGGGGGGGGGGGGGGGGGGGGGGGGGGGGGGGGGGGGGGGGGGGGGGGGGGGGGGGGGGGGGGGGGGGGGGGGGGGGGGGGGGGGGGGGGGGGGGGGGGGGGGGGGGGGGGGGGGGGGGGGGGGGGGGGGGGGGGGGGGGGGGGGGGGGGGGGGGGGGGGGGGGGGGGGGGGGGGGGGGGGGGGGGGGGGGGGGGGGGGGGGGGGGGGGGGGGGGGGGGGGGGGGGGGGGGGGGGGGGGGGGGGGGGGGGGGGGGGGGGGGGGGGGGGGGGGGGGGGGGGGGGGGGGGGGGGGGGGGGGGGGGGGGGGGGGGGGGGGGGGGGGGGGGGGGGGGGGGGGGGGGGGGGGGGGGGGGGGGGGGGGGGGGGGGGGGGGGGGGGGGGGGGGGGGGGGGGGGGGGGGGGGGGGGGGGGGGGGGGGGGGGGGGGGGGGGGGGGGGGGGGGGGGGGGGGGGGGGGGGGGGGGGGGGGGGGGGGGGGGGGGGGGGGGGGGGGGGGGGGGGGGGGGGGGGGGGGGGGGGGGGGGGGGGGGGGGGGGGGGGGGGGGGGGGGGGGGGGGGGGGGGGGGGGGGGGGGGGGGGGGGGGGGGGGGGGGGGGGGGGGGGGGGGGGGGGGGGGGGGGGGGGGGGGGGGGGGGGGGGGGGGGGGGGGGGGGGGGGGGGGGGGGGGGGGGGGGGGGGGGGGGGGGGGGGGGGGGGGGGGGGGGGGGGGGGGGGGGGGGGGGGGGGGGGGGGGGGGGGGGGGGGGGGGGGGGGGGGGGGGGGGGGGGGGGGGGGGGGGGGGGGGGGGGGGGGGGGGGGGGGGGGGGGGGGGGGGGGGGGGGGGGGGGGGGGGGGGGGGGGGGGGGGGGGGGGGGGGGGGGGGGGGGGGGGGGGGGGGGGGGGGGGGGGGGGGGGGGGGGGGGGGGGGGGGGGGGGGGGGGGGGGGGGGGGGGGGGGGGGGGGGGGGGGGGGGGGGGGGGGGGGGGGGGGGGGGGGGGGGGGGGGGGGGGGGGGGGGGGGGGGGGGGGGGGGGGGGGGGGGGGGGGGGGGGGGGGGGGGGGGGGGGGGGGGGGGGGGGGGGGGGGGGGGGGGGGGGGGGGGGGGGGGGGGGGGGGGGGGGGGGGGGGGGGGGGGGGGGGGGGGGGGGGGGGGGGGGGGGGGGGGGGGGGGGGGGGGGGGGGGGGGGGGGGGGGGGGGGGGGGGGGGGGGGGGGGGGGGGGGGGGGGGGGGGGGGGGGGGGGGGGGGGGGGGGGGGGGGGGGGGGGGGGGGGGGGGGGGGGGGGGGGGGGGGGGGGGGGGGGGGGGGGGGGGGGGGGGGGGGGGGGGGGGGGGGGGGGGGGGGGGGGGGGGGGGGGGGGGGGGGGGGGGGGGGGGGGGGGGGGGGGGGGGGGGGGGGGGGGGGGGGGGGGGGGGGGGGGGGGGGGGGGGGGGGGGGGGGGGGGGGGGGGGGGGGGGGGGGGGGGGGGGGGGGGGGGGGGGGGGGGGGGGGGGGGGGGGGGGGGGGGGGGGGGGGGGGGGGGGGGGGGGGGGGGGGGGGGGGGGGGGGGGGGGGGGGGGGGGGGGGGGGGGGGGGGGGGGGGGGGGGGGGGGGGGGGGGGGGGGGGGGGGGGGGGGGGGGGGGGGGGGGGGGGGGGGGGGGGGGGGGGGGGGGGGGGGGGGGGGGGGGGGGGGGGGGGGGGGGGGGGGGGGGGGGGGGGGGGGGGGGGGGGGGGGGGGGGGGGGGGGGGGGGGGGGGGGGGGGGGGGGGGGGGGGGGGGGGGGGGGGGGGGGGGGGGGGGGGGGGGGGGGGGGGGGGGGGGGGGGGGGGGGGGGGGGGGGGGGGGGGGGGGGGGGGGGGGGGGGGGGGGGGGGGGGGGGGGGGGGGGGGGGGGGGGGGGGGGGGGGGGGGGGGGGGGGGGGGGGGGGGGGGGGGGGGGGGGGGGGGGGGGGGGGGGGGGGGGGGGGGGGGGGGGGGGGGGGGGGGGGGGGGGGGGGGGGGGGGGGGGGGGGGGGGGGGGGGGGGGGGGGGGGGGGGGGGGGGGGGGGGGGGGGGGGGGGGGGGGGGGGGGGGGGGGGGGGGGGGGGGGGGGGGGGGGGGGGGGGGGGGGGGGGGGGGGGGGGGGGGGGGGGGGGGGGGGGGGGGGGGGGGGGGGGGGGGGGGGGGGGGGGGGGGGGGGGGGGGGGGGGGGGGGGGGGGGGGGGGGGGGGGGGGGGGGGGGGGGGGGGGGGGGGGGGGGGGGGGGGGGGGGGGGGGGGGGGGGGGGGGGGGGGGGGGGGGGGGGGGGGGGGGGGGGGGGGGGGGGGGGGGGGGGGGGGGGGGGGGGGGGGGGGGGGGGGGGGGGGGGGGGGGGGGGGGGGGGGGGGGGGGGGGGGGGGGGGGGGGGGGGGGGGGGGGGGGGGGGGGGGGGGGGGGGGGGGGGGGGGGGGGGGGGGGGGGGGGGGGGGGGGGGGGGGGGGGGGGGGGGGGGGGGGGGGGGGGGGGGGGGGGGGGGGGGGGGGGGGGGGGGGGGGGGGGGGGGGGGGGGGGGGGGGGGGGGGGGGGGGGGGGGGGGGGGGGGGGGGGGGGGGGGGGGGGGGGGGGGGGGGGGGGGGGGGGGGGGGGGGGGGGGGGGGGGGGGGGGGGGGGGGGGGGGGGGGGGGGGGGGGGGGGGGGGGGGGGGGGGGGGGGGGGGGGGGGGGGGGGGGGGGGGGGGGGGGGGGGGGGGGGGGGGGGGGGGGGGGGGGGGGGGGGGGGGGGGGGGGGGGGGGGGGGGGGGGGGGGGGGGGGGGGGGGGGGGGGGGGGGGGGGGGGGGGGGGGGGGGGGGGGGGGGGGGGGGGGGGGGGGGGGGGGGGGGGGGGGGGGGGGGGGGGGGGGGGGGGGGGGGGGGGGGGGGGGGGGGGGGGGGGGGGGGGGGGGGGGGGGGGGGGGGGGGGGGGGGGGGGGGGGGGGGGGGGGGGGGGGGGGGGGGGGGGGGGGGGGGGGGGGGGGGGGGGGGGGGGGGGGGGGGGGGGGGGGGGGGGGGGGGGGGGGGGGGGGGGGGGGGGGGGGGGGGGGGGGGGGGGGGGGGGGGGGGGGGGGGGGGGGGGGGGGGGGGGGGGGGGGGGGGGGGGGGGGGGGGGGGGGGGGGGGGGGGGGGGGGGGGGGGGGGGGGGGGGGGGGGGGGGGGGGGGGGGGGGGGGGGGGGGGGGGGGGGGGGGGGGGGGGGGGGGGGGGGGGGGGGGGGGGGGGGGGGGGGGGGGGGGGGGGGGGGGGGGGGGGGGGGGGGGGGGGGGGGGGGGGGGGGGGGGGGGGGGGGGGGGGGGGGGGGGGGGGGGGGGGGGGGGGGGGGGGGGGGGGGGGGGGGGGGGGGGGGGGGGGGGGGGGGGGGGGGGGGGGGGGGGGGGGGGGGGGGGGGGGGGGGGGGGGGGGGGGGGGGGGGGGGGGGGGGGGGGGGGGGGGGGGGGGGGGGGGGGGGGGGGGGGGGGGGGGGGGGGGGGGGGGGGGGGGGGGGGGGGGGGGGGGGGGGGGGGGGGGGGGGGGGGGGGGGGGGGGGGGGGGGGGGGGGGGGGGGGGGGGGGGGGGGGGGGGGGGGGGGGGGGGGGGGGGGGGGGGGGGGGGGGGGGGGGGGGGGGGGGGGGGGGGGGGGGGGGGGGGGGGGGGGGGGGGGGGGGGGGGGGGGGGGGGGGGGGGGGGGGGGGGGGGGGGGGGGGGGGGGGGGGGGGGGGGGGGGGGGGGGGGGGGGGGGGGGGGGGGGGGGGGGGGGGGGGGGGGGGGGGGGGGGGGGGGGGGGGGGGGGGGGGGGGGGGGGGGGGGGGGGGGGGGGGGGGGGGGGGGGGGGGGGGGGGGGGGGGGGGGGGGGGGGGGGGGGGGGGGGGGGGGGGGGGGGGGGGGGGGGGGGGGGGGGGGGGGGGGGGGGGGGGGGGGGGGGGGGGGGGGGGGGGGGGGGGGGGGGGGGGGGGGGGGGGGGGGGGGGGGGGGGGGGGGGGGGGGGGGGGGGGGGGGGGGGGGGGGGGGGGGGGGGGGGGGGGGGGGGGGGGGGGGGGGGGGGGGGGGGGGGGGGGGGGGGGGGGGGGGGGGGGGGGGGGGGGGGGGGGGGGGGGGGGGGGGGGGGGGGGGGGGGGGGGGGGGGGGGGGGGGGGGGGGGGGGGGGGGGGGGGGGGGGGGGGGGGGGGGGGGGGGGGGGGGGGGGGGGGGGGGGGGGGGGGGGGGGGGGGGGGGGGGGGGGGGGGGGGGGGGGGGGGGGGGGGGGGGGGGGGGGGGGGGGGGGGGGGGGGGGGGGGGGGGGGGGGGGGGGGGGGGGGGGGGGGGGGGGGGGGGGGGGGGGGGGGGGGGGGGGGGGGGGGGGGGGGGGGGGGGGGGGGGGGGGGGGGGGGGGGGGGGGGGGGGGGGGGGGGGGGGGGGGGGGGGGGGGGGGGGGGGGGGGGGGGGGGGGGGGGGGGGGGGGGGGGGGGGGGGGGGGGGGGGGGGGGGGGGGGGGGGGGGGGGGGGGGGGGGGGGGGGGGGGGGGGGGGGGGGGGGGGGGGGGGGGGGGGGGGGGGGGGGGGGGGGGGGGGGGGGGGGGGGGGGGGGGGGGGGGGGGGGGGGGGGGGGGGGGGGGGGGGGGGGGGGGGGGGGGGGGGGGGGGGGGGGGGGGGGGGGGGGGGGGGGGGGGGGGGGGGGGGGGGGGGGGGGGGGGGGGGGGGGGGGGGGGGGGGGGGGGGGGGGGGGGGGGGGGGGGGGGGGGGGGGGGGGGGGGGGGGGGGGGGGGGGGGGGGGGGGGGGGGGGGGGGGGGGGGGGGGGGGGGGGGGGGGGGGGGGGGGGGGGGGGGGGGGGGGGGGGGGGGGGGGGGGGGGGGGGGGGGGGGGGGGGGGGGGGGGGGGGGGGGGGGGGGGGGGGGGGGGGGGGGGGGGGGGGGGGGGGGGGGGGGGGGGGGGGGGGGGGGGGGGGGGGGGGGGGGGGGGGGGGGGGGGGGGGGGGGGGGGGGGGGGGGGGGGGGGGGGGGGGGGGGGGGGGGGGGGGGGGGGGGGGGGGGGGGGGGGGGGGGGGGGGGGGGGGGGGGGGGGGGGGGGGGGGGGGGGGGGGGGGGGGGGGGGGGGGGGGGGGGGGGGGGGGGGGGGGGGGGGGGGGGGGGGGGGGGGGGGGGGGGGGGGGGGGGGGGGGGGGGGGGGGGGGGGGGGGGGGGGGGGGGGGGGGGGGGGGGGGGGGGGGGGGGGGGGGGGGGGGGGGGGGGGGGGGGGGGGGGGGGGGGGGGGGGGGGGGGGGGGGGGGGGGGGGGGGGGGGGGGGGGGGGGGGGGGGGGGGGGGGGGGGGGGGGGGGGGGGGGGGGGGGGGGGGGGGGGGGGGGGGGGGGGGGGGGGGGGGGGGGGGGGGGGGGGGGGGGGGGGGGGGGGGGGGGGGGGGGGGGGGGGGGGGGGGGGGGGGGGGGGGGGGGGGGGGGGGGGGGGGGGGGGGGGGGGGGGGGGGGGGGGGGGGGGGGGGGGGGGGGGGGGGGGGGGGGGGGGGGGGGGGGGGGGGGGGGGGGGGGGGGGGGGGGGGGGGGGGGGGGGGGGGGGGGGGGGGGGGGGGGGGGGGGGGGGGGGGGGGGGGGGGGGGGGGGGGGGGGGGGGGGGGGGGGGGGGGGGGGGGGGGGGGGGGGGGGGGGGGGGGGGGGGGGGGGGGGGGGGGGGGGGGGGGGGGGGGGGGGGGGGGGGGGGGGGGGGGGGGGGGGGGGGGGGGGGGGGGGGGGGGGGGGGGGGGGGGGGGGGGGGGGGGGGGGGGGGGGGGGGGGGGGGGGGGGGGGGGGGGGGGGGGGGGGGGGGGGGGGGGGGGGGGGGGGGGGGGGGGGGGGGGGGGGGGGGGGGGGGGGGGGGGGGGGGGGGGGGGGGGGGGGGGGGGGGGGGGGGGGGGGGGGGGGGGGGGGGGGGGGGGGGGGGGGGGGGGGGGGGGGGGGGGGGGGGGGGGGGGGGGGGGGGGGGGGGGGGGGGGGGGGGGGGGGGGGGGGGGGGGGGGGGGGGGGGGGGGGGGGGGGGGGGGGGGGGGGGGGGGGGGGGGGGGGGGGGGGGGGGGGGGGGGGGGGGGGGGGGGGGGGGGGGGGGGGGGGGGGGGGGGGGGGGGGGGGGGGGGGGGGGGGGGGGGGGGGGGGGGGGGGGGGGGGGGGGGGGGGGGGGGGGGGGGGGGGGGGGGGGGGGGGGGGGGGGGGGGGGGGGGGGGGGGGGGGGGGGGGGGGGGGGGGGGGGGGGGGGGGGGGGGGGGGGGGGGGGGGGGGGGGGGGGGGGGGGGGGGGGGGGGGGGGGGGGGGGGGGGGGGGGGGGGGGGGGGGGGGGGGGGGGGGGGGGGGGGGGGGGGGGGGGGGGGGGGGGGGGGGGGGGGGGGGGGGGGGGGGGGGGGGGGGGGGGGGGGGGGGGGGGGGGGGGGGGGGGGGGGGGGGGGGGGGGGGGGGGGGGGGGGGGGGGGGGGGGGGGGGGGGGGGGGGGGGGGGGGGGGGGGGGGGGGGGGGGGGGGGGGGGGGGGGGGGGGGGGGGGGGGGGGGGGGGGGGGGGGGGGGGGGGGGGGGGGGGGGGGGGGGGGGGGGGGGGGGGGGGGGGGGGGGGGGGGGGGGGGGGGGGGGGGGGGGGGGGGGGGGGGGGGGGGGGGGGGGGGGGGGGGGGGGGGGGGGGGGGGGGGGGGGGGGGGGGGGGGGGGGGGGGGGGGGGGGGGGGGGGGGGGGGGGGGGGGGGGGGGGGGGGGGGGGGGGGGGGGGGGGGGGGGGGACAGCGGGGGGGGGGACGTTTTTTTCGCGAAATACGATGGGCCGTCAGGTGGGTCCCAGCAGTCAATTGCCGCTTTGATGTGTTTTAAAAATGTACAGCCCATTTCTGATTACTGATGGGCCATTTTCTCGGCCAGCCGAATGAAAGCTCTCCTCGTCTTGAAAGATTTGCAGCCCAACAGGCCTGACAAAGCAACTTACTTGGCAAATCACAAAAAAACTGGGCTGTGGCCATGGACCCAGCTGTCAGCCTCTCCACATACAGTACTCTTCCGATGGAAGTCGTTCCTTGACCACGTTGACCACGCCGTGCGGAGAGCACCACGATGGTGGACGACGGCGAAGCCTAGGAAGGGGACAACACGGAGCCGGGGAAGACACGGCAGTGGAAGCCCGCGCGGAGAGGAGTATGAGGGTTCACTAGTTCGACTGCGGTGTGAGGCTGCCGTCGCAGCAGGGCCTGGCCAGCGGTGGGAATAGTAGGGGGCGGTGAGTCCTCCGCGGCAGCACAGCCGGCCACGGGAGGCATGAGCATGAGGCACGACCGGCGCTGGTTTGGGCGGCTGGAGCAAGAAGACCAGAGGTTGAAGAAGCACTATGGCTGTTAGATGGACATCGTACGGTCACTTGAGCTAGAATCGTTCATATTGACTAAGTTGACAAAGCCCTTCGTCCCCGTGGGGGGGGGGGGGGGGGGGGGGGGGGGGGGGGGGGGGGGGGGGGGGGGGGGGGGGGGGGGGGGGGGGGGGGGGGGGGGGGGGGGGGGGGGGGGGGGGGGGGGGGGGGGGGGGGGGGGGGGGGGGGGGGGGGGGGGGGGGGGGGGGGGGGGGGGGGGGGGGGGGGGGGGGGGGGGGGGGGGGGGGGGGGGGGGGGGGGGGGGGGGGGGGGGGGGGGGGGGGGGGGGGGGGGGGGGGGGGGGGGGGGGGGGGGGGGGGGGGGGGGGGGGGGGGGGGGGGGGGGGGGGGGGGGGGGGGGGGGGGGGGGGGGGGGGGGGGGGGGGGGGGGGGGGGGGGGGGGGGGGGGGGGGGGGGGGGGGGGGGGGGGGGGGGGGGGGGGGGGGGGGGGGGGGGGGGGGGGGGGGGGGGGGGGGGGGGGGGGGGGGGGGGGGGGGGGGGGGGGGGGGGGGGGGGGGGGGGGGGGGGGGGGGGGGGGGGGGGGGGGGGGGGGGGGGGGGGTTCGGTTGCGGTGTGAGGCTGCCGTCACTGCAGAATAACAGGGGGTGTGGGTGAGTGGAGGGATGGCCTGGCCAGCGGTGGGAGTAGTATGGGGGCGGTGAGGCCTCCGCGGCAGCACAGCCGGCCACGGAAGGCGGGAGCAGGCGGCACGACTGGCGCTGCTTTGGGCGGCTGGACCAAGAAGACCAGAGGTTGAAGAAGCACTACGGCCGTTGGATGGACATCGTACGGTCACTGAAGCTAGAAACGTTTATTATTGACTAAGTTGACAAAGCCCTTGGTACGCTCCAACTTAGTAGGCCCACAGGTCAGCCTCCGAAACGGTGCGCCCCAGATGTCAGGGGGAGGAATCATTTTTTGGGTGGCTGAAGCTAAGAATATCTGAGATTGAAGAAGAAGCACGACATCCGTTGGATAGACATCCAACGGACACTGCTGCTAGAACTATGTGTTGACTATAATAAGTTGGCAAAGCCTTGCATACGCGTCAACTTATTTTTTAGGGGACGTGTCACTTACTAGGCCCACAAGTGTGTGGCAGAGAACTTATAGCCCATTTGCGTTTTGTAAGAATGTACAACCCATTTTGGAATTCTAATGGAATTTACAACAGCCCATTTACAGTTTGTTAAAAGTACAGCCCATTTGCTAGCTAGGACAATGATTAATAATTTCAACCAACCGTTGAAGACAGAATTCAATAAAATTTCCCACATTTTGATGGGCTCCGAAATATTTTTATCCCGAAATTTCTAGTCAGATTAAATATAAATTTGTATTACGTAAATATCCAACAAAACATTGCGCGCAACAATGAAAAATTAAGATTTTCAAAATCCATAAATAATATTTTATAAACTAATTTCGTATTTGGTGCATTTTTTTGGGGGGGGGGGGGGGGGGGGGGGGGGGGGGGGGGGGGGGGGGGGGGGGGGGGGGGGGGGGGGGGGGGGGGGGGGGGGGGGGGGGGGGGGGGGGGGGGGGGGGGGGGGGGGGGGGGGGGGGGGGGGGGGGGGGGGGGGGGGGGGGGGGGGGGGGGGGGGGGGGGGGGGGGGGGGGGGGGGGGGGGGGGGGGGGGGGGGGGGGGGGGGGGGGGGGGGGGGGGGGGGGGGGGGGGGGGGGGGGGGGGGGGGGGGGGGGGGGGGGGGGGGGGGGGGGGGGGGGGGGGGGGGGGGGGGGGGGGGGGGGGGGGGGGGGGGGGGGGGGGGGGGGGGGGGGGGGGGGGGGGGGGGGGGGGGGGGGGGGGGGGGGGGGGGGGGGGGGGGGGGGGGGGGGGGGGGGGGGGGGGGGGGGGGGGGGGGGGGGGGGGGGGGGGGGGGGGGGGGGGGGGGGGGGGGGGGGGGGGGGGGGGGGGGGGGGGGGGGGGGGGGGGGGGGGGGGGGGGGGGGGGGGGGGGGGGGGGGGGGGGGGGGGGGGGGGGGGGGGGGGGGGGGGGGGGGGGGGGGGGGGGGGGGGGGGGGGGGGGGGGGGGGGGGGGGGGGGGGGGGGGGGGGGGGGGGGGGGGGGGGGGGGGGGGGGGGGGGGGGGGGGGGGGGGGGGGGGGGGGGGGGGGGGGGGGGGGGGGGGGGGGGGGGGGGGGGGGGGGGGGGGGGGGGGGGGGGGGGGGGGGGGGGGGGGGGGGGGGGGGGGGGGGGGGGGGGGGGGGGGGGGGGGGGGGGGGGGGGGGGGGGGGGGGGGGGGGGGGGGGGGGGGGGGGGGGGGGGGGGGGGGGGGGGGGGGGGGGGGGGGGGGGGGGGGGGGGGGGGGGGGGGGGGGGGGGGGGGGGGGGGGGGGGGGGGGGGGGGGGGGGGGGGGGGGGGGGGGGGGGGGGGGGGGGGGGGGGGGGGGGGGGGGGGGGGGGGGGGGGGGGGGGGGGGGGGGGGGGGGGGGGGGGGGGGGGGGGGGGGGGGGGGGGGGGGGGGGGGGGGGGGGGGGGGGGGGGGGGGGGGGGGGGGGGGGGGGGGGGGGGGGGGGGGGGGGGGGGGGGGGGGGGGGGGGGGGGGGGGGGGGGGGGGGGGGGGGGGGGGGGGGGGGGGGGGGGGGGGGGGGGGGGGGGGGGGGGGGGGGGGGGGGGGGGGGGGGGGGGGGGGGGGGGGGGGGGGGGGGGGGGGGGGGGGGGGGGGGGGGGGGGGGGGGGGGGGGGGGGGGGGGGGGGGGGGGGGGGGGGGGGGGGGGGGGGGGGGGGGGGGGGGGGGGGGGGGGGGGGGGGGGGGGGGGGGGGGGGGGGGGGGGGGGGGGGGGGGGGGGGGGGGGGGGGGGGGGGGGGGGGGGGGGGGGGGGGGGGGGGGGGGGGGGGGGGGGGGGGGGGGGGGGGGGGGGGGGGGGGGGGGGGGGGGGGGGGGGGGGGGGGGGGGGGGGGGGGGGGGGGGGGGGGGGGGGGGGGGGGGGGGGGGGGGGGGGGGGGGGGGGGGGGGGGGGGGGGGGGGGGGGGGGGGGGGGGGGGGGGGGGGGGGGGGGGGGGGGGGGGGGGGGGGGGGGGGGGGGGGGGGGGGGGGGGGGGGGGGGGGGGGGGGGGGGGGGGGGGGGGGGGGGGGGGGGGGGGGGGGGGGGGGGGGGGGGGGGGGGGGGGGGGGGGGGGGGGGGGGGGGGGGGGGGGGGGGGGGGGGGGGGGGGGGGGGGGGGGGGGGGGGGGGGGGGGGGGGGGGGGGGGGGGGGGGGGGGGGGGGGGGGGGGGGGGGGGGGGGGGGGGGGGGGGGGGGGGGGGGGGGGGGGGGGGGGGGGGGGGGGGGGGGGGGGGGGGGGGGGGGGGGGGGGGGGGGGGGGGGGGGGGGGGGGGGGGGGGGGGGGGGGGGGGGGGGGGGGGGGGGGGGGGGGGGGGGGGGGGGGGGGGGGGGGGGGGGGGGGGGGGGGGGGGGGGGGGGGGGGGGGGGGGGGGGGGGGGGGGGGGGGGGGGGGGGGGGGGGGGGGGGGGGGGGGGGGGGGGGGGGGGGGGGGGGGGGGGGGGGGGGGGGGGGGGGGGGGGGGGGGGGGGGGGGGGGGGGGGGGGGGGGGGGGGGGGGGGGGGGGGGGGGGGGGGGGGGGGGGGGGGGGGGGGGGGGGGGGGGGGGGGGGGGGGGGGGGGGGGGGGGGGGGGGGGGGGGGGGGGGGGGGGGGGGGGGGGGGGGGGGGGGGGGGGGGGGGGGGGGGGGGGGGGGGGGGGGGGGGGGGGGGGGGGGGGGGGGGGGGGGGGGGGGGGGGGGGGGGGGGGGGGGGGGGGGGGGGGGGGGGGGGGGGGGGGGGGGGGGGGGGGGGGGGGGGGGGGGGGGGGGGGGGACGGGCCACATCCCGCTCAGTTAATACCCTGCTCTCCTCTGAACAACAACGCAATCATTGCCAAGAAAAACTCTGCAGTGCTAACGCCTCAAAAACACAAATACTGCTTGAGCTACTTGGTCCCAGCTGCCGGCCGCACCTTGTGCAATTCTCTCGTTTATATTGACTACATAGGTTGACAGTGGTGTGGGCCCGTGATGTCAGGAAACCAGGAGAAAGCAAAAAAAATAGTTGTGCATAATAAGGAAGCACTTGCATACGTACGGCTATGGCCCTAGTGGGTCCCTAGTGTCATCCAGTCAAAATAAAGTCATCTCCTGAATCCTCATGTTCGTTGACGATGTTAACAATGCTCGGCGCCACGCCGAGCGTAACAACTCGAAAGACAACGGAGAGGGCCTCCCGGGCCCTACTGATGGTCTGATACAGCGCCCGCTGCTCATTCAGGAAGCTAGGATCATCGGACACCTATGAGCACCTTCGAGAAACTGAGATGGCATGAAACGGTAAGGCCGCTCTTGGGAGCTCTGGTTTATTTGAACCTGTATTAACATACAAGTGTAATTTACTCGTCATCGAAAACAACGCGTAAAATACAGGCGTAATGAAACCGAGGGCCCGAGGTCTGTAAGTAAAACCGGCGGGTTACGCGTGTAATTTGAGAGACCAGTGTATATTTTACGAGCACTGCTATATGGACGACATTACCAGACGATACATGCACGACGTGCGTATCATGCCATCCATGGGCAAGGCTGAAACAGCAGCTAACGGCTGGATTAGCAATCGTCCGAGTGTCGTTCAGCGTTTTTATCGTGTGTGAAGTACTTCCGATATTTTACTAGTCGAAATCGACCAACCAAGCGCCTTCGCCCGAGACCATCTGCTTTAATTTACAAGCGTCAGTTTTACAAGCGGTTTTGGTTGGAAAACGACGATCCAATCACGGCCTAATATCATGAGTTGGTCGGAAGATCATATGGTTTCACGTCTAACCTACCCGACATGTCGTATAGGCTATGAATGAAACATCAGACGATCCCCCCCCCCCCCCCCCCCCCCCCCCCCCCCCCCCCCCCCCCCCCCCCCCCCCCCCCCCCCCCCCCCCCCCCCCCCCCCCCCCCCCCCCCCCCCCCCCCCCCCCCCCCCCCCCCCCCCCCCCCCCCCCCCCCCCCCCCCCCCCCCCCCCCCCCCCCCCCCCCCCCCCCCCCCCCCCCCCCCCCCCCCCCCCCCCCCCCCCCCCCCCCCCCCCCCCCCCCCCCCCCCCCCCCCCCCCCCCCCCCCCCCCCCCCCCCCCCCCCCCCCCCCCCCCCCCCCCCCCCCCCCCCCCCCCCCCCCCCCCCCCCCCCCCCCCCCCCCCCCCCCCCCCCCCCCCCCCCCCCCCCCCCCCCCCCCCCCCCCCCCCCCCCCCCCCCCCCCCCCCCCCCCCCCCCCCCCCCCCCCCCCCCCCCCCCCCCCCCCCCCCCCCCCCCCCCCCCCCCCCCCCCCCCCCCCCCCCCCCCCCCCCCCCCCCCCCCCCCCCCCCCCCCCCCCCCCCCCCCCCCCCCCCCCCCCCCCCCCCCCCCCCCCCCCCCCCCCCCCCCCCCCCCCCCCCCCCCCCCCCCCCCCCCCCCCCCCCCCCCCCCCCCCCCCCCCCCCCCCCCCCCCCCCCCCCCCCCCCCCCCCCCCCCCCCCCCCCCCCCCCCCCCCCCCCCCCCCCCCCCCCCCCCCCCCCCCCCCCCCCCCCCCCCCCCCCCCCCCCCCCCCCCCCCCCCCCCCCCCCCCCCCCCCCCCCCCCCCCCCCCCCCCCCCCCCCCCCCCCCCCCCCCCCCCCCCCCCCCCCCCCCCCCCCCCCCCCCCCCCCCCCCCCCCCCCCCCCCCCCCCCCCCCCCCCCCCCCCCCCCCCCCCCCCCCCCCCCCCCCCCCCCCCCCCCCCCCCCCCCCCCCCCCCCCCCCCCCCCCCCCCCCCCCCCCCCCCCCCCCCCCCCCCCCCCCCCCCCCCCCCCCCCCCCCCCCCCCCCCCCCCCCCCCCCCCCCCCCCCCCCCCCCCCCCCCCCCCCCCCCCCCCCCCCCCCCCCCCCCCCCCCCCCCCCCCCCCCCCCCCCCCCCCCCCCCCCCCCCCCCCCCCCCCCCCCCCCCCCCCCCCCCCCCCCCCCCCCCCCCCCCCCCCCCCCCCCCCCCCCCCCCCCCCCCCCCCCCCCCCCCCCCCCCCCCCCCCCCCCCCCCCCCCCCCCCCCCCCCCCCCCCCCCCCCCCCCCCCCCCCCCCCCCCCCCCCCCCCCCCCCCCCCCCCCCCCCCCCCCCCCCCCCCCCCCCCCCCCCCCCCCCCCCCCCCCCCCCCCCCCCCCCCCCCCCCCCCCCCCCCCCCCCCCCCCCCCCCCCCCCCCCCCCCCCCCCCCCCCCCCCCCCCCCCCCCCCCCCCCCCCCCCCCCCCCCCCCCCCCCCCCCCCCCCCCCCCCCCCCCCCCCCCCCCCCCCCCCCCCCCCCCCCCCCCCCCCCCCCCCCCCCCCCCCCCCCCCCCCCCCCCCCCCCCCCCCCCCCCCCCCCCCCCCCCCCCCCCCCCCCCCCCCCCCCCCCCCCCCCCCCCCCCCCCCCCCCCCCCCCCCCCCCCCCCCCCCCCCCCCCCCCCCCCCCCCCCCCCCCCCCCCCCCCCCCCCCCCCCCCCCCCCCCCCCCCCCCCCCCCCCCCCCCCCCCCCCCCCCCCCCCCCCCCCCCCCCCCCCCCCCCCCCCCCCCCCCCCCCCCCCCCCCCCCCCCCCCCCCCCCCCCCCCCCCCCCCCCCCCCCCCCCCCCCCCCCCCCCCCCCCCCCCCCCCCCCCCCCCCCCCCCCCCCCCCCCCCCCCCCCCCCCCCCCCCCCCCCCCCCCCCCCCCCCCCCCCCCCCCCCCCCCCCCCCCCCCCCCCCCCCCCCCCCCCCCCCCCCCCCCCCCCCCCCCCCCCCCCCCCCCCCCCCCCCCCCCCCCCCCCCCCCCCCCCCCCCCCCCCCCCCCCCCCCCCCCCCCCCCCCCCCCCCCCCCCCCCCCCCCCCCCCCCCCCCCCCCCCCCCCCCCCCCCCCCCCCCCCCCCCCCCCCCCCCCCCCCCCCCCCCCCCCCCCCCCCCCCCCCCCCCCCCCCCCCCCCCCCCCCCCCCCCCCCCCCCCCCCCCCCCCCCCCCCCCCCCCCCCCCCCCCCCCCCCCCCCCCCCCCCCCCCCCCCCCCCCCCCCCCCCCCCCCCCCCCCCCCCCCCCCCCCCCCCCCCCCCCCCCCCCCCCCCCCCCCCCCCCCCCCCCCCCCCCCCCCCCCCCCCCCCCCCCCCCCCCCCCCCCCCCCCCCCCCCCCCCCCCCCCCCCCCCCCCCCCCCCCCCCCCCCCCCCCCCCCCCCCCCCCCCCCCCCCCCCCCCCCCCCCCCCCCCCCCCCCCCCCCCCCCCCCCCCCCCCCCCCCCCCCCCCCCCCCCCCCCCCCCCCCCCCCCCCCCCCCCCCCCCCCCCCCCCCCCCCCCCCCCCCCCCCCCCCCCCCCCCCCCCCCCCCCCCCCCCCCCCCCCCCCCCCCCCCCCCCCCCCCCCCCCCCCCCCCCCCCCCCCCCCCCCCCCCCCCCCCCCCCCCCCCCCCCCCCCCCCCCCCCCCCCCCCCCCCCCCCCCCCCCCCCCCCCCCCCCCCCCCCCAACCATATGATCTTTCGACCAACTCATGATATTAGGCCATGATTTGATCGTCGTTTTCCAACCAAAACTGCTTGTAAAACTGACGCTTGTAAATTAAAGCAGATGGTCTCGGGCGAAGGCGCTTGGTTGGTCAATTTCGACTAGTAAAATATCGGAAGTACTTGACACACGATAAAAACGCTGAACGACACTCGGACGATTGCTAATCCAGCCGTTAGCTGTTGTTTTAGCCTTGCCCATGGATGGCATGATACGCACGTCGTGCATGTATCGTCTAGTAATGTCGTCCATATAGCAGTGCTCGTAAAATATATACCGGTCTCTCAAATTACACGCATAACCCGCCGGTTTTACTTACAGACCTCGGGCCCTCGGTTTCATTACGCCTGTATTTTACGCGTTGTTTTCGATGACGAGTAAATTACACTTGTATGTTAATACAGGTTCGAAATAAACCAGAGCTCCCAAGCGCGGGCTTACCGTTTCATGCCGTCTCAGATACTTGAAGGTTCTCATAGGTGTCCGATGATCCTGGCTTCCTGAATGAGTAGCGGGCGCTGTATCAGACCATCCGTAGGGCCCGCGAGGCCCTCTCCATTGTCCTTCGAGTTGATGCCCCCCCCCCCCCCCCCCCCCCCCCCCCCCCCCCCCCCCCCCCCCCCCCCCCCCCCCCCCCCCCCCCCCCCCCCCCCCCCCCCCCCCCCCCCCCCCCCCCCCCCCCCCCCCCCCCCCCCCCCCCCCCCCCCCCCCCCCCCCCCCCCCCCCCCCCCCCCCCCCCCCCCCCCCCCCCCCCCCCCCCCCCCCCCCCCCCCCCCCCCCCCCCCCCCCCCCCCCCCCCCCCCCCCCCCCCCCCCCCCCCCCCCCCCCCCCCCCCCCCCCCCCCCCCCCCCCCCCCCCCCCCCCCCCCCCCCCCCCCCCCCCCCCCCCCCCCCCCCCCCCCCCCCCCCCCCCCCCCCCCCCCCCCCCCCCCCCCCCCCCCCCCCCCCCCCCCCCCCCCCCCCCCCCCCCCCCCCCCCCCCCCCCCCCCCCCCCCCCCCCCCCCCCCCCCCCCCCCCCCCCCCCCCCCCCCCCCCCCCCCCCCCCCCCCCCCCCCCCCCCCCCCCCCCCCCCCCCCCCCCCCCCCCCCCCCCCCCCCCCCCCCCCCCCCCCCCCCCCCCCCCCCCCCCCCCCCCCCCCCCCCCCCCCCCCCCCCCCCCCCCCCCCCCCCCCCCCCCCCCCCCCCCCCCCCCCCCCCCCCCCCCCCCCCCCCCCCCCCCCCCCCCCCCCCCCCCCCCCCCCCCCCCCCCCCCCCCCCCCCCCCCCCCCCCCCCCCCCCCCCCCCCCCCCCCCCCCCCCCCCCCCCCCCCCCCCCCCCCCCCCCCCCCCCCCCCCCCCCCCCCCCCCCCCCCCCCCCCCCCCCCCCCCCCCCCCCCCCCCCCCCCCCCCCCCCCCCCCCCCCCCCCCCCCCCCCCCCCCCCCCCCCCCCCCCCCCCCCCCCCCCCCCCCCCCCCCCCCCCCCCCCCCCCCCCCCCCCCCCCCCCCCCCCCCCCCCCCCCCCCCCCCCCCCCCCCCCCCCCCCCCCCCCCCCCCCCCCCCCCCCCCCCCCCCCCCCCCCCCCCCCCCCCCCCCCCCCCCCCCCCCCCCCCCCCCCCCCCCCCCCCCCCCCCCCCCCCCCCCCCCCCCCCCCCCCCCCCCCCCCCCCCCCCCCCCCCCCCCCCCCCCCCCCCCCCCCCCCCCCCCCCCCCCCCCCCCCCCCCCCCCCCCCCCCCCCCCCCCCCCCCCCCCCCCCCCCCCCCCCCCCCCCCCCCCCCCCCCCCCCCCCCCCCCCCCCCCCCCCCCCCCCCCCCCCCCCCCCCCCCCCCCCCCCCCCCCCCCCCCCCCCCCCCCCCCCCCCCCCCCCCCCCCCCCCCCCCCCCCCCCCCCCCCCCCCCCCCCCCCCCCCCCCCCCCCCCCCCCCCCCCCCCCCCCCCCCCCCCCCCCCCCCCCCCCCCCCCCCCCCCCCCCCCCCCCCCCCCCCCCCCCCCCCCCCCCCCCCCCCCCCCCCCCCCCCCCCCCCCCCCCCCCCCCCCCCCCCCCCCCCCCCCCCCCCCCCCCCCCCCCCCCCCCCCCCCCCCCCCCCCCCCCCCCCCCCCCCCCCCCCCCCCCCCCCCCCCCCCCCCCCCCCCCCCCCCCCCCCCCCCCCCCCCCCCCCCCCCCCCCCCCCCCCCCCCCCCCCCCCCCCCCCCCCCCCCCCCCCCCCCCCCCCCCCCCCCCCCCCCCCCCCCCCCCCCCCCCCCCCCCCCCCCCCCCCCCCCCCCCCCCCCCCCCCCCCCCCCCCCCCCCCCCCCCCCCCCCCCCCCCCCCCCCCCCCCCCCCCCCCCCCCCCCCCCCCCCCCCCCCCCCCCCCCCCCCCCCCCCCCCCCCCCCCCCCCCCCCCCCCCCCCCCCCCCCCCCCCCCCCCCCCCCCCCCCCCCCCCCCCCCCCCCCCCCCCCCCCCCCCCCCCCCCCCCCCCCCCCCCCCCCCCCCCCCCCCCCCCCCCCCCCCCCCCCCCCCCCCCCCCCCCCCCCCCCCCCCCCCCCCCCCCCCCCCCCCCCCCCCCCCCCCCCCCCCCCCCCCCCCCCCCCCCCCCCCCCCCCCCCCCCCCCCCCCCCCCCCGAACCCAACTCTTTGTTGAAAAGGGAAAGAAACTGGGGGGTCGGGTAGTTTGCGCAAGACTAGATTTGCTGCCCTCACATCGGAAAAAGTTTCAAAGAGAACAAATATGGGACCAACGCAGATATGCTACTTGGCTACATACTCTGCATCACCCATTTATACGTGTGGACGCACATGGTGCTGGCATGTCCCATGTCCCATCCACATGATCGTGCAGTGTGTTTTGAGATGTTGTGCTACTTGTATTGGTACTGTTTTAAATAAATGTTGAATTGAAGCTATTGTATTTTAAGCAATGCCACTCTCAGAATTAACTACTGAACTATTTTAAGAGAATTTCTCTGTTAATATGAATCAATGCAACCGTTTTAGAAATGCTACTGTCCTATACTTTGTTTTCCATCAAGATAAGGTAGATGCTTCTTTTTGTGGCCGCATGTTTCATCCTCCTTTATTGGCAGTAATTGCTTCCTTTTTTGCCTCTGTTAAATCAGCGATATCTATTCAACTTGTTGCTATATCAAACTTAAATGTCTCGCCGGCGACTTTACTTGATTTCGGAGTAACTGCACAAAACGAGATTGGATTTCCTATTCGTGTTGGCAGATTCGTACGTGATCTTGTGTGCGTCATGATAGGTTGGTACTTGCCTTCATCCACATGATCGTGCAGTGTGTTTTGAGATGCTGTGCTACTTGTATTGGTACTGTTTTAAATAAATGTTGAATTGAAGCTATTGTATTGCTGTCTTTTCCCATTAAGTAGTGAACAAAAATGGGACCAGCCCAGACATTATGCTTGTTGCTTTGTTACAACAAACTCTGCATCACCCCCTTTTTAAGTAGATGGAATCACATGTTGTTGTTGCGCCCACTCTCCCCTGGAACTGTTTATGCTTTTTGTTAATCTAATGCCACTGGTAAAATTAAGCAATGCCACTCTCAGAATTAACTACTGAATCTTATTTCAAAACTGCAACACTTGTTAGGGATTGGCGGGATTACCATTTTTGTGGCCGCATGTTTCATCCTCCTTTATTGGCCAGCTCTGTTGGAAAAGGCGGTGCCTAGGAGGCGCTTAGGCACGCCTAGGCGCTAGGCAATGGCCCAACGCCTCGCCTAGGGCATAAGCAGAAGTCTAGACAGAGCAAGTAAAAAATTGTCTACCCAAGCGAGAAATCTTGCCATATTGCACTAATATGCCAAAAGGGCCATATTCCAATCATAGTACCTGGTCGTTTACATACTTATATGCCCTAAATTAATAGAATACACATATCATAACCACATATACAACCCCAATAGTAAAAATTATATAATCGCCTAGGCTACGCCTAGGGCGCTTAAGCAATGCCTAGGCACTAGGCGAAGGCCAACCGCCTCGCTTACGCCTACCGCTTTTTCCAACCTTGTTGGCCAGTAATTGATTCCTTTTTTGCCCCTGTTAAAACAGGGATATCTATTCAACTTGTTGCTATTGCGACATTTTGCTTCGCTTAATTTTGGTGGAACTGCACAGAATGAGACCAGATTTCCATATATGTGTTGAGATCTCTTTTAGATCCACCTCAGGCATTGTTTCAAATCTTGGTCTTGAAAGGTCAGTACCTACTTTCCTCAGAATTAACTACTGAATCTTAGTTCAAAACTGCAACACTTGTTAGGGATTGGCGGGAGTACCATTTCTGTTAGGGATCGGCCGGAGTACATGTTTAAGAAATGTATTGTTCAGATAATGTATCTGTTATTATATATCAGTTACAGTGTTTTACAAATGGTACTATCCTGCTTTGTAGTTCTTTCTACATGTTTAACCAAGGTATTGTTAAGATAATGTCTCTGTTAAAATGAATCAGTCGCATTGTTTTAGGAATGATACTTTTCTGCTTTGTCGTTCTTTATACATGTTGAAACAAGGCATTGCTAAGATAATGTCTCAGTTAATATGAATGAATCACACTGATTGAGAATTGCTACTCTCCTGCTTTGTTTCCCATTAAGATAAGGTAGATCAGTAGATGTTTTTCTTCTGGGAGTACAAGTCATCAACCGTTATTTCTCAGTAATTGTTTCCCTTATACCTTTTGTTGCTTACAGGGATATCAATATTAAAGCTCAGTTTTATTCCGACTTTAATTTTAGTTGAACTGCACAAAAGGAGCCAATGTGTCTAAGGCAAACTGCTGCATTAGTGGGTCCAGTTGGTCTTACCACTTTGCAGAAAGAAGCAGTCACTGTTTGAGCTACATTACACAAGGAATGATCGAGAAGCTTTACAGAGTATTAGTAGACGCTGGTGACATGACTAGTCTGTAGAGATGGCTGCTTTACTTGTGGTTTGGAGGAACACTGGGCAAACAAGTGCCCAAACAAGTACCAAGAAGCCAGGACAGGACTCCAAGTCTGTCAATGTCACTCTAAGCAACAATGATGGGGCATCTGGGCCCCCCCCCCCCCCCCCCCCCCCCCCCCCCCCCCCCCCCCCCCCCCCCCCCCCCCCCCCCCCCCCCCCCCCCCCCCCCCCCCCCCCCCCCCCCCCCCCCCCCCCCCCCCCCCCCCCCCCCCCCCCCCCCCCCCCCCCCCCCCCCCCCCCCCCCCCCCCCCCCCCCCCCCCCCCCCCCCCCCCCCCCCCCCCCCCCCCCCCCCCCCCCCCCCCCCCCCCCCCCCCCCCCCCCCCCCCCCCCCCCCCCCCCCCCCCCCCCCCCCCCCCCCCCCCCCCCCCCCCCCCCCCCCCCCCCCCCCCCCCCCCCCCCCCCCCCCCCCCCCCCCCCCCCCCCCCCCCCCCCCCCCCCCCCCCCCCCCCCCCCCCCCCCCCCCCCCCCCCCCCCCCCCCCCCCCCCCCCCCCCCCCCCCCCCCCCCCCCCCCCCCCCCCCCCCCCCCCCCCCCCCCCCCCCCCCCCCCCCCCCCCCCCCCCCCCCCCCCCCCCCCCCCCCCCCCCCCCCCCCCCCCCCCCCCCCCCCCCCCCCCCCCCCCCCCCCCCCCCCCCCCCCCCCCCCCCCCCCCCCCCCCCCCCCCCCCCCCCCCCCCCCCCCCCCCCCCCCCCCCCCCCCCCCCCCCCCCCCCCCCCCCCCCCCCCCCCCCCCCCCCCCCCCCCCCCCCCCCCCCCCCCCCCCCCCCCCCCCCCCCCCCCCCCCCCCCCCCCCCCCCCCCCCCCCCCCCCCCCCCCCCCCCCCCCCCCCCCCCCCCCCCCCCCCCCCCCCCCCCCCCCCCCCCCCCCCCCCCCCCCCCCCCCCCCCCCCCCCTGACCAACTCATCATCTTAGGCCGTGATTGGATCGTCGTTTTCCAACCAAAACCGCTTGTAAAACTGACGCTTGTAAATAAAAGCAGATGGTCTCGGGCGAAGCACTTGGTTGGTCGATTTCGCCTAGTAAAATATACACCGGTCTCTCAAATTACACGCGTAACCCGCCAGTTTTACTTACAGACCTCGGGGCCTCGGTTTCATTACGCCTGTATTTTACGCGTTGTTTCCGATGACGAGTAAATTACACTTGTATCTTAATACAGTTGTGAAATAAACCAGAGCTCCCAAGCGCGGCCTTACCGTTTCATGCCGTCTCAGTCTCTCGAAGGTGCTCATAGGTGTTCGATGATCCTGGCTTCCTGAATGAGCAGCGGGCGCTGTATCAGACCATCCGTAGGGCCCGCGAGGCCCTCTCCGTCGTCCTTCGAGTTGTTGCGCTCGCCGTGGCGCCGAGCATTGTTAACATGGTCAATGAACATGAGGATTCAGGAGATGACTTTATTTTGACTGGTTGACAGTAGGGACCCACTAGGGCCATAGCCGTACGTACGCAAGTGCCTCCTTATTATGTACAACTATATTTTTTTTGCTTCCTCCTGGTTTCCTGACATCACGGTCCCACACCATTGTCAACCTATGTAGTCAATAAACGAGAGAATTTCACAAGGTGCGGCCGACAGCTGGGACCAAGCAGCTCAAACAGTATTTGTGTTTTTGAGGCGTGAGCACTGCAGAGTTTTTCTTGGCGATGTTTTCGTTGTTGTTCAGAGGAGAGCAGGGTATTAACTGGGCGGGCTGTGGCCCGTCTAGCCCAGGACAGATATCCAGCCCAGATATTAAATTTTTTCAACATGAAAATGGCTAGCCCAGCTATATATTTTTTTGAGGAATACCCAGGCAAGGTCAACTTGTTATTCTCCGCCCCGCTGGGCTACAAATCTTTCCTAGGAGGGATGCATTAGGCTTAACAGGAAAATGGGCTTTAAAAATAATAAATGGGATGTAATTATAAAAACTGGGCAGTAACTATAAAAAAATGCACCAAGCACGGAATTAGTTTATAAAATATTATTTATGGATTTTGAAAATCTTAATTTTTAATTGTTGCGCGTGCAATGTTTCGTTAGATTTTTACGTAATACAAATTTATATTTAATCTGACTAGAAATTTCGGGATAAAAATATTTTGGATCCCATCAAAATGTGGGAAATTTTATTGAATTCTGTCTTGAACGGTTGGTTGAAATTATTAATCGTTGTCCTAGCTAGAAAATGGGCTGTACTTTTAACAAACTGTAAATGGGCTGTAGTAAATTTCATTAGAATTCAAAAATGGGTTGTACATTCTTACAAATCACAAATGGGCTATAAGTTCTCTCCCACACACTTGTGGGCCTACTAAGTTGACGCGTCCCCTAAAAAAATAAGTTGACGCGTATGCAAGGCTTTGTCAACTTATTATAGTCAACACACGGTTCTAGCAGCAGTGGCCATTGGATGTCCATCCAACGGATGCCGTGCTTCTTCTTCAATCTCGGATATTCTAGCTTCACCCGCCCAAAAAATGATTCCTCCCCCTGACATCTGGGGCGCACCGTTTCGGAAGCTGACCTGTGGGCCTACTAAGTTGACGCGTACCAAGGGCTTTGTCAACAAGTCAATATGAACGATTCTAGCTGCAGTGACCGTACGATGTCCATCCAACGGCCGTAGTGCTTCTTCAACCTCTGGTCTTCTTGCTCCAGCCGCCCAAAGCAACGCCGGTCGTGCCGCGTGCTCCTGCCTCCCGTGGCCGGCTGTGATGCCGTGGAGGCCTCACCGCCCCCTACTACTCCCACCGCTGGCCAGGCCATCCCTCTACTCACCCACACCCCCTGTTATTCCGCGGCGACGGCAGCCTCACACCGCAGCCGAACCAGTGAACCCTCGTACTCCTCTCCGCGCGGGCTTCCACTGCCGCGTCTTCCCCTTCCTAGGCCTCGCCGTCGTCCACCGCCCTGGTGCTCTCGGCGTGGCGTGGTCAATGTGGTCAAGGAACGGCTTCCATCGGACGTGGACTGTACGTGGAGAGGCTGACAGCTGGGTCCACGACGGCAGCAAGGAAGTGCCTCCTTATTACGCGGAAAATAATGATTCCTCCACCTGACAGCAGGGACCCACCGGACGGGCCACCGTATTTCGCGAAAAAAATGTTTGCCCCCTGACTGCTGGGACCCACCGGACGGGCCACCATATTGCACGAAAAAAACATTCCCCCCGCTGTCAGCTCGGACCCACTGGAAGTGCCTCCTTATTACGCACAAAAAAATGAATACTCCCCCTGCTGGTTGGGACCCACCTTGGTGGGAGGCTGACTTGTGGGCCTACTAAGTTGACGGGGACGGAGTGCTTTGTCAACTTAGTCAATATTAACGATTCTAGCTCCAGTGACCGTACGATGTCCATCCAACGGCCGTAGTGCTTCTTCAACCTCTGGTCTTCTTGCTCCAGCCGCCCAAAGCAGCGCCGGTCATGCCGCATGCTCCTGCCTCCTGTGGCCGGCTGTGCTGCCGCGGAGGCCTCACCGCCCCCTACTATTCCCACCACTGGCCAGGCCCTGCGGCGACGGCAGCCTCACACCGCAGTCGAACCAGTGAACCCTCGTACTCCTCTCCACGTGGGCTTCCACTGCCGCGTCTTCCCCGGCTTCGCGTCGTCCCCTTCCTAGGCCTCGCCGTCGTCCACCGCCCTGGTGCTCTCGGCGCGGCGTGGTCAACGTGGTCAAGGAACAGCTTCCATCGGACGTGGACTGTACATGGAGAGGCTGACAGCTGGGTCCACGGCCGCAGCAAGGAAGTGCCTCCTTATTACGCGCAAAATAATTATTCCTCCACCTGACAGCGAGGACCCACCGGACGGGCCACCGTATTTTGTGAAAAAACGTTTCCCCCTGACTGCTGGGACCCACCAGCTACATCTTCGCACGCAAGGAAGTGCGTCCGGGCAAAAACAAAAACAAAAAAGATTCGCCCCCCTGACTGCTGGGACCCACCAGCTACATCTTCGCACGCAAGGAAGTGCCTGACAGTCGGGACCCACCTGGTCGAAGCGTACGTAGCGTTGTCATCCCCCCCCCCCCCCCCCCCCCCCCCCCCCCCCCCCCCCCCCCCCCCCCCCCCCCCCCCCCCCCCCCCCCCCCCCCCCCCCCCCCCCCCCCCCCCCCCCCCCCCCCCCCCCCCCCCCCCCCCCCCCCCCCCCCCCCCCCCCCCCCCCCCCCCCCCCCCCCCCCCCCCCCCCCCCCCCCCCCCCCCCCCCCCCCCCCCCCCCCCCCCCCCCCCCCCCCCCCCCCCCCCCCCCCCCCCCCCCCCCCCCCCCCCCCCCCCCCCCCCCCCCCCCCCCCCCCCCCCCCCCCCCCCCCCCCCCCCCCCCCCCCCCCCCCCCCCCCCCCCCCCCCCCCCCCCCCCCCCCCCCCCCCCCCCCCCCCCCCCCCCCCCCCCCCCCCCCCCCCCCCCCCCCCCCCCCCCCCCCCCCCCCCCCCCCCCCCCCCCCCCCCCCCCCCCCCCCCCCCCCCCCCCCCCCCCCCCCCCCCCCCCCCCCCCCCCCCCCCCCCCCCCCCCCCCCCCCCCCCCCCCCCCCCCCCCCCCCCCCCCCCCCCCCCCCCCCCCCCCCCCCCCCCCCCCCCCCCCCCCCCCCCCCCCCCCCCCCCCCCCCCCCCCCCCCCCCCCCCCCCCCCCCCCCCCCCCCCCCCCCCCCCCCCCCCCCCCCCCCCCCCCCCCCCCCCCCCCCCCCCCCCCCCCCCCCCCCCCCCCCCCCCCCCCCCCCCCCCCCCCCCCCCCCCCCCCCCCCCCCCCCCCCCCCCCCCCCCCCCCCCCCCCCCCCCCCCCCCCCCCCCCCCCCCCCCCCCCCCCCCCCCCCCCCCCCCCCCCCCCCCCCCCCCCCCCCCCCCCCCCCCCCCCCCCCCCCCCCCCCCCCCCCCCCCCCCCCCCCCCCCCCCCCCCCCCCCCCCCCCCCCCCCCCCCCCCCCCCCCCCCCCCCCCCCCCCCCCCCCCCCCCCCCCCCCCCCCCCCCCCCCCCCCCCCCCCCCCCCCCCCCCCCCCCCCCCCCCCCCCCCCCCCCCCCCCCCCCCCCCCCCCCCCCCCCCCCCCCCCCCCCCCCCCCCCCCCCCCCCCCCCCCCCCCCCCCCCCCCCCCCCCCCCCCCCCCCCCCCCCCCCCCCCCCCCCCCCCCCCCCCCCCCCCCCCCCCCCCCCCCCCCCCCCCCCCCCCCCCCCCCCCCCCCCCCCCCCCCCCCCCCCCCCCCCCCCCCCCCCCCTCGCCCTCGCTTCTACCACGGTTTTTTCCATCATGGACGGCCCAAAGAATGTCATGCAGCTGCGTCTCCGGCCCGCCCAGGACGAAAAGCCCATTTTCTGTCATATTTTTTGTCATAGAAGTAGGACCCCACCACATCTATGATGATACCGTGTTTTGTCATAATTATTGTCATAGAAGTGTCATAAGTATGACAGAAAAAAAAATCGTTCGGCCCAAAATGTCACGGATATGTCTTTTTTTTGTAGTGTAGACACACTAGTAGAAACAGGATAAGGTAACTGATGACTCTTTGCTTTTTGACATGAATCACAAATTGTTTCTGAGTTTCTGTCCCCAACAACTAGGAGTTTATTCCTACTAAGAATTTGATGAGCAGTAGTAAATGATGGATGACCTAAGCGATTGTGCCACCTTTCAGCAGAGAGCTTGATGGCACCATACACTTGTTTATTGTATTGGCAGTACCGAGGAAGCAATGCATAGAGTCCTTCCACACAAACACCTCTATGAAGGATTCTCTTCGTGACCTGATCCTTGATCAAAAATAAGAACGGGTGAAACTCAAGAAAGACATTGTTATCAAGGGCAATTCTATGAACAGATAGTAGAGTTTTGGAAGCACTAGGAACATGAAGGAACTCATTTATCTCAAGATTTTTGTGTGGGGTTCTGATAAGTGATTGACCAATATGACTAATTTCCATACATGCACCGTTTGCGGCGGTGTAAACTTGATCATGGCCACGATACTTGTCATGCATGGTTAGCTTTACCAACTCTCCGGTGATGTGGTTGGTTGCACCCGTGTCCATGTACTAATTGGTATCGACACCATATGATGTATCTGCAGCACCTGCAACTTTCTTTTTCTGGGAATTATCATCATCATAGCGCCAATCACAATCTTTGGCAATATGATTTGTTTTCTTACAGATTTGGCACTTTCCTTCATAGCCTTCATAACCTTGGAAATTTTGTCCCCTATTGTTGTTGGAGGGAGGATGCCGCTGGTTATTGTTGTTGCCGGGGTGATAGTAGCCGCCGCCACCACCACCTTTGTAGCTGCCACCACCATTGTTCTGGTGATAGCCGCCACCATAGCCGCCACCTCCTCCATTGTGGGGTAGCCACCGCCGCCACCAGCGCCGGGATGGCCGCCGCCGCCTCCCTGATAGCCGCCGCCACCACCTGGGTAGCCACACCGCCACGAGATCCGTTGTTGCCCCCGCCCCTCTGGGATCGGTAGCCGCCCCTGCTGCCTTTCTGGCGGCCCCTGGAGGCAACGTTCGCCGAAGACTTGAAGCCACATGCGCCATTGCCATGATACATCTCGAGGCGCTGATCAAAGTTTGCCACCAGAGAGAAGAGGTGGTCGACAGTAATGGGCTCGATGCGAACATCAAGGGCGGAGATGAGTGGTTTGTATTCCTTGTCGAGGCCGGCAACAATGAAGGAGATGAGTTCCGGTTCCCCGATAGGCTTGCCTGCCGCCGCAAGCTCATCAGAGAGGGAACACATGTGCCCGAAGAACACCGAGGCAGATTGCGTGCCCTTCTGCGCGTTGGTGAGGGCAGCGTGGATGTTGTTGACGCGGGAGAGGAAGACGACCGAGAACATGTTAGCCAACGCCGTTGATACGTCTCCATTGTATCTACTTTTCCAAACACTTTTGCCCTTGTTTTGGACTCTAACTTGCATGATTTGAATGGAACTAACCCGGACTGACGCTGTTTTCAGTAGAATTGCCATGGTGTTATTTTTGTGCAGAAATAAAAGTTCTTGGAATGACCTGAAACTCCACGGAGAATATTTTTGGAATTTATAAAAAATATTGGCGAAAGAATCAAGACCAGGGGGCCCACACCCTGTCCACGAGGGTGGGGGGCGCGCCCACCCCCTGGGGCACGCCCCCTGCCTCGTGGGCCCCCTGGTGCTCCACCGACCTCAACTCCAACTCTATATATTCACGTTTGGGGAGAAAAAAATCAGAGAGAAGGATTCATCGCGTTTTATGATACGGAGCCACCGCCAAGCCCTAATCTCTCTCGGGAGGGCTGATCTGGAGTCCGTTCGGGGCTCCGGAGAGGGGAATCCATCGACGTCGTCATCATCAACCTTCCTCCATCACCAATTTCATGATGCTCACCGTCGTGCGTGAGTAATTCCATCGTAGGCTTGCTGGACGGTGATGGGTTGGATGAGATTTATCATGTAATCGAGTTAGTTTTGTTAGGGTTTGATCCCTAGTATCCATTATGTTCTGAGATTGATGTTGCTATGACTTTGCTATGCTTAATGCTTGTCACTAGGGCCCGAGTGCCATGATTTCAGATATGAACCTATTATGTTTTCATGAATATATGTGAGTTCTTGATCCTATCTTGCAAGTCATTAGTCACATACTATGTGTTATGATCCGGTAACCCTGAAGTGACAATAATCGGGACCACTCCCGGTGATGACCTTAGTTTGAGGAGTTCATGTATTCACTAAGTGTTAATGCTTTGGTCCGGTACTCTATTAAAAGGAGGCCTTAATATCCCTTAGTTTCCAATAGGACCCCGCTGCCACGGGAGGGTAGGACAAAAGATGTCATGCAAGTTCTTTTCCATAAGCACGTATGACTATATTCGGAATACATGCCTACATTACATTGATGAATTGGAGCTAGTTCTGTGTCACCCTATGTTATAACTGTTGCATGAAGAATCGCACCCGACATAATTATCCATCACTGATCCAATGCCTATGAGCTTTTCACATATTGATCTTTGCTTAGTTACTTGACCGTTGCCACTGTTACAATTACTACAAAACGGCTACTGTTACTTTTGCCACCGTTATCGTTACTTCCATACTACTTTGCTACTAAATACTTTGCTGCAGATATTAAGTTTTCCAGGTGTGGTTGAATTGACAACTCAACTGCTAATACTTGAGAATATTCTTTGGCTCCCCTTATGTCGAATCAATAAATTTGGGTTGAATACTCTACCCTCGAAAACTGTTGCGATCCCCTATACTTGTGGGTTATCAAGACTATTTTCTGGCGCCGTTGCCGGGGAGCATAGCTCTATTCTTTGAGTCACTTGGGATTTATATCTGCTGATCACTATGAGGAACTTGAAAGACGAGAAAACCAAAATTTATCCCTCAACTACGAGGGGGGGTAAGGAACTGCCATCTAGCTCTGCACTTGATTCTCCTTCTGTTTTGAGTAAACTTGCGACACCTAAACCTGCTTCTGCTATTAATTCTGATATGTCGCATGTTATTGATGATGCCACTTCTGCTATGCATGATACTTATGATGAAACTACTTCTATGCTTGATAATACTGTGCCATTAGGTGAATTTCTTGATAAACAACTTGCTAGGGCTAGAGAGAATGAAATTATTGAAACTGATAATATTGATGAAAGTGATGATGAAGACTCTCCCCCTAGATATGAATTGCCTATTGTGCCTGAGGGTTATGTTATGGATGAAGAAACTGCTAGAGATTTTCTTGCTTGCAATGATAGATATGATCTTAAGAAATTATTAGCTAAGCTGAAAGAAAAGTCTTTGAATGCTAGAATGAAATATGACCCTGCTTTTGCTACTTCACCTATCTGCATTACTGATAAGGATTATGATTTCTCTGTCGATCCTGAGATAATTACTTTGGTTGAATCTGATCCTTTTTATGGCTATGAATCTGAAATTGTTGTGGCACATCTTACTAAGTTAAATGATATAGCCACCCTATTCACTAATGATGAGAAAACTCGCTACTACTATATCCTGAAGTTATTTCCGTTCTCATTAAAGGGTGATGCTAAAACATGGTTTAATTCTCTTGATCCTGGTTGTGTGCGTAGTCCCCAGGATATGATTTATTACTTCTCTCCTAAATATTTCCCCGCTCATAAGAAACAAGCTGCTTTAAGGGAAATATATAATTTTGTGCAAATTGAAGAAGAGAGTCTCCCACAAGCTTGGGGGAGGCTTCTCCAATTACTTAATGCTTTGCCTGATCATCCTCTCAAGAAAAATGAAATACTTGATATCTTTTATAATGGACTAACCGATGCTTCCAGAGACCACCTGGATAGTTGTGCTGGTTGTGTTTTCAGGGAAAGAACAGTTGATCAAGCTGAATTGCTATTGAATAATATGTTGACTAATGAAAATAATTGGACACCTCCTGAACCAACTCCTAAGCCAACTCCGAAGAAAAGGGGCATTCTATTTCTCAGTCCTGAAGATATGCAAGAGGCAAAGAAATCTATGAAAGAAAAGGGTATTAAAGCTAAAGATGTTAAGAATTTACCACCTATTGAAGAAATACATGGTCTTGATAACCCGACACAGGTAGTAAAGGTAAATTCTCTCTATAGATTTGATGAAGGTGATATTCCTCGTTATAAGTCTGCTAGCCAATGCTTAGATGAGTTTGATAATTTTATTGTTAAACAAGAAAACTTCAATGCTTATGTTGGTACACAATTGAAACGTAATGATTATATGATTGAACACTTGAGTGATTATATGTCTAGAGTTAAAGGTGAACTTAAACTTATTAGTAAACATGCTTCTATGGTTACCACTCAAGTAGAACAAGTGCTTAAAGCTCAGAATGATTTGCTCAATGAATTAAATAATAAGAAAAATGATAATGTTGTTAGAGTTATGACTAGAGGGGGTAAAATGACTCAGGAACCTTTGTATCCTGAGGGCCACCCTAAGAGAATTGAGCAAGATTCTCAGAGAATTAATGTTGACACACCTAGTCCTTCTAAAAAGAAGAAAAATAAAAATGATAGGACTTTGCATGCTTCTAGTGAACCTGTTGTTGACACACCTGAGAATCCCAATGATATTTCTATCTCTGATATAGAAACACAATCTGGTAATGAACATGAACCTAGTGATAATGTTAATGATGATGTTCATGTTGATGCTCAACCTAGCAATGACAATGATGTAGAAATTAAACCTGCTGTTGATCTTGATAACCCACAATCAAAGAATCAACGTTATGATAAGAGAGACTTTGTTGCTAGGAAGCACGGTAAAGAAAGAGAACCATGGGTTCAGAAACCCATGCCTTTTCCTCCTAAACCATCCAAGAAAAAGGATGATGAGGATTTTGAACGCTTTGCTAAAATGATTAGACCTATCTTTTTGCGTATGCGTTTGACTGATATGCTTAAAATGAATCCTTATGCTAAGTACATGAAGGATATTGTTACTAATAAAAGAAAGATACCGGAAGCTGAAATTTCCACCATGCTTGCTAATTATACTTTTAAAGGTGGAATACCTAAGAAACTTGGAGATCCTGGAGTACCAACTATACCATGCTCCATTAAAAGAAACTATGTTAAAACTGCTTTATGTGATCTTGGAGCCGGTGTTAGTGTTATGCTTCTCTCTTTATATCATAGACTTGATTTGAATAAGTTGACACCTACTGAAATATCTTTGCAAATGGCCGATAAATCAACCGCTATACCTGTCGGTATTTGTGAGGATGTGCCTGTTGTGCTTGCAAACGTTACTATTTTAACGAACTTTGTTATTCTTGATATTCCCGAGGACGATAGCATGTCGATTATCCTTGGTAGACCCTTTTTGAATACTGCAGGGGCTGTTATTGATTGCAACAAAGGCAATGTCACTTTTCATGTTAATGGTAATGAGCATACGGTACACTTCCCGAGGAAACAACCTCAAGTCCACAGTATCAATTCTATTGGAAAAATTCCAACGATTACTATTGGAGGTTTTGAATTTCCTCTTCCTACTGTCAAGAAGAAATATGATATTCTTATTGTTGGGGACGTGCATATCCCCGTTGAGGTAACCTAGTGCTATTCGAAAATTCTCCGGTTTCATGCGATTCGGAAAGAGTTTGTTAACAAGACTTGATCAACCTTGTTAGTGGATTCCTTTTGATGAGCATGAGATGGATGAAGTTAGAAAGCATAACCTTCTGTGCCCTCCTTTTACTTTCTGTTATTTAGATTAAATAAAGCAAAAATTGTATTTTCTGTCTGTTTTCTGAATTATCCTTGCAATAAAAAAAATACCCCGAAAATAAAAGTTCTCCAAATGCCCTGAAATTAAAATATGATTTTTTCTAGAATATTAAGAATTATTGGCACTGAGAACACACCAGAGGGGGCAACCACCTGGCCACGAGGGTGCAGGGCGCGCCCACCCCCCTGGGCGCGCCCCCTGCCTCGTGGGCCCCACATGACCCCCTCCACTTATTCCAGCACCCACACACTCCTTCTTCTTCTAGAAAAAATCCCCACCTAGCTCAAACTCGTGTTCTAGCTCGTTTTGCTGCGATTTTCGATCTCCTTGCTCAAAGCTCCACTCACAAAACTGCTTTGGGGGATTGTTCTTCGGTACGTGACTCCTCCAATGGTCCAATTAGTTTTTGTTCTAGTGCTTTATTCATTGCAGATTTTTGCTGCTTAGGTGACCCTGTTCTTGAGCTTGCATGTCAAATTTATTTGGTCCCAAGTAGTTATAATGCATGATATAGTCTCTAGGCACTCGTGGGAGTAGTTTCAATCAATTTTGTTGAGTTTGGTTCACTTTTATTTTGAGTCACTAAAAATTTCAGAAATTTTTCAGAGAAAGAAAATGATGAAGAGATTGTTGAGAGGCTCTTCGAGTCGAAGCTCGAAGGATAAGCAAAGTGAAGAGAATAAGAAGCCCAAATATAATCTTCCTCGCACCGCGAAAGTTTGTCCGTGTGAATGGCATTGTGATGAGTTCTTGAGAGCAGCCGGGATTCATGATGATTTTTATTATTTGGCTGAGAATGTAGGCCTCACCGACTTCCTCCGCGACCAGCGTGAACAGTATCTCCTCCTCACTAATATTTTTGTGCAAAATTTTCATTTCCATGCTAGGAGATCACCACCTTCAATGGAGTTTCATTTATATGATGAATTTAAGGAGATGTCCCTATATGATTTTTGTCGGGTATGCAAGATACCCTTTGAGGGCAGCATAGAGGAACCACATCGTAATGATGTGGAAGGGTTTATTGATATGATTGTTGTAGGGGAAACAAGGAAAGTTTCCGATGCAAGAATCACTAGCATACATTTTCCTGTTCTACGTTACTTTTCAATATTTGCTAGTAGATGCTTAATTGGTCATGGGAACAGTGGAAATCTTAGTGCTCCTGATATTGTTATGTTGCGCCATGCCTTGTTTCGTGATACTACTTTCAGTTTAGGCACTATTGTTGCTAAACGGTTAAATCTGAACCGTACAAAGGGTCCCATCTTTGGAGGCATCTTTGCTTCTCGCGCCTTGCTGCAAACTTTAACATACCTATTAGGCATTATGAGAAAGAGGAAAAGTTGTTGCATCCTATTTTTCTAGATTATAAGAGTATGGTAGCACATGATTTTATTGTTAAAGATAAGAAGAAGATGCTTAAGTATAAATTGATATTTGATAAAAATTACTGTGAGATTATTACCTTGCCTGCACCCTCTCTGTTTAACATACTTTCAGGCACGTACCTCATCTTGTCGGAGGCCATTTATGCGTACTGGAACCTGACACAAGTTCCAGAGCCTGAGCCTGAGCCACCACTTGACCCTTATCGGCAGGCAGTTTATCAGTGGGACCCGGAGGAGATCGCCAAACAGTGGCACCCCGAGGATCCTCCTCAGTACCCCGGAGAGAGCAGCTTCGATCCATGGGACTAGACCAACTTAGGCCAAAAGCCTAAGCTTGGGGGAGTACGTATTTCTCACCGACATTACATTCACATTCACACACTCATTCTAGTTGTCGGTGCTCATACTTTTTCATTGTACTATCCATGCTAGTTTATTTTCCCCCCCCCCCCCCCCCCCCCCCCCCCCCCCCCCCCCCCCCCCCCCCCCCCCCCCCCCCCCCCCCCCCCCCCCCCCCCCCCCCCCCCCCCCCCCCCCCCCCCCCCCCCCCCCCCCCCCCCCCCCCCCCCCCCCCCCCCCCCCCCCCCCCCCCCCCCCCCCCCCCCCCCCCCCCCCCCCCCCCCCCCCCCCCCCCCCCCCCCCCCCCCCCCCCCCCCCCCCCCCCCCCCCCCCCCCCCCCCCCCCCCCCCCCCCCCCCCCCCCCCCCCCCCCCCCCCCCCCCCCCCCCCCCCCCCCCCCCCCCCCCCCCCCCCCCCCCCCCCCCCCCCCCCCCCCCCCCCCCCCCCCCCCCCCCCCCCCCCCCCCCCCCCCCCCCCCCCCCCCCCCCCCCCCCCCCCCCCCCCCCCCCCCCCCCCCCCCCCCCCCCCCCCCCCCCCCCCCCCCCCCCCCCCCCCCCCCCCCCCCCCCCCCCCCCCCCCCCCCCCCCCCCCCCCCCCCCCCCCCCCCCCCCCCCCCCCCCCCCCCCCCCCCCCCCCCCCCCCCCCCCCCCCCCCCCCCCCCCCCCCCCCCCCCCCCCCCCCCCCCCCCCCCCCCCCCCCCCCCCCCCCCCCCCCCCCCCCCCCCCCCCCCCCCCCCCCCCCCCCCCCCCCCCCCCCCCCCCCCCCCCCCCCCCCCCCCCCCCCCCCCCCCCCCCCCCCCCCCCCCCCCCCCCCCCCCCCCCCCCCCCCCCCCCCCCCCCCCCCCCCCCCCCCCCCCCCCCCCCCCCCCCCCCCCCCCCCCCCCCCCCCCCCCCCCCCCCCCCCCCCCCCCCCCCCCCCCCCCCCCCCCCCCCCCCCCCCCCCCCCCCCCCCCCCCCCCCCCCCCCCCCCCCCCCCCCCCCCCCCCCCCCCCCCCCCCCCCCCCCCCCCCCCCCCCCCCCCCCCCCCCCCCCCCCCCCCCCCCCCCCCCCCCCCCCCCCCCCCCCCCCCCCCCCCCCCCCCCCCCCCCCCCCCCCCCCCCCCCCCCCCCCCCCCCCCCCCCCCCCCCCCCCCCCCCCCCCCCCCCCCCCCCCCCCCCCCCCCCCCCCCCCCCCCCCCCCCCCCCCCCCCCCCCCCCCCCCCCCCCCCCCCCCCCCCCCCCCCCCCCCCCCCCCCCCCCCCCCCCCCCCCCCCCCCCCCCCCCCCCCCCCCCCCCCCCCCCCCCCCCCCCCCCCCCCCCCCCCCCCCCCCCCCCCCCCCCCCCCCCCCCCCCCCCCCCCCCCCCCCCCCCCCCCCCCCCCCCCCCCCCCCCCCCCCCCCCCCCCCCCCCCCCCCCCCCCCCCCCCCCCCCCCCCCCCCCCCCCCCCCCCCCCCCCCCCCCCCCCCCCCCCCCCCCCCCCCCCCCCCCCCCCCCCCCCCCCCCCCCCCCCCCCCCCCCCCCCCCCCCCCCCCCCCCCCCCCCCCCCCCCCCCCCCCCCCCCCCCCCCCCCCCCCCCCCCCCCCCCCCCCCCCCCCCCCCCCCCCCCCCCCCCCCCCCCCCCCCCCCCCCCCCCCCCCCCCCCCCCCCCCCCCCCCCCCCCCCCCCCCCCCCCCCCCCCCCCCCCCCCCCCCCCCCCCCCCCCCCCCCCCCCCCCCCCCCCCCCCCCCCCCCCCCCCCCCCCCCCCCCCCCCCCCCCCCCCCCCCCCCCCCCCCCCCCCCCCCCCCCCCCCCCCCCCCCCCCCCCCCCCCCCCCCCCCCCCCCCCCCCCCCCCCCCCCCCCCCCCCCCCCCCCCCCCCCCCCCCCCCCCCCCCCCCCCCCCCCCCCCCCCCCCCCCCCCCCCCCCCCCCCCCCCCCCCCCCCCCCCCCCCCCCCCCCCCCCCCCCCCCCCCCCCCCCCCCCCCCCCCCCCCCCCCCCCCCCCCCCCCCCCCCCCCCCCCCCCCCCCCCCCCCCCCCCCCCCCCCCCCCCCCCCATGCCTAGATAATCTCATAATTATTCGCTTTTCTATCAATTGCTCGACAGTAGTTTGTTCACCCACCGTAATACTTATGCTATCTTGAGATAAGCCTCTAGTGAAACCTATGCCCCCCAGGTCTATCTCCTATCATATTTCCTTCCAATCTACTTTTATTTGCATATTTACATTTTGCATCTATATTATAAAATACCAAAAATATATTTATCTTATCATACTATCTCTATCAGATCTCACTTTCACAAGTGGCCGTGAAGGGATTGACAACCCCTTTATTGCGTTGGTTGCGAGTTCTTTGTTTGTTTGTGTAGGTGCGTTGGACTTTTGAGGAGCCTCCTACTGGATTGATACCTTGGTTCTCAAAAACTAAGGGAAATACTTACGCTACTATTGCTGCATCACCCTTTGCTCTTCAAGGAAAACCAACGCAAGCTAAAGATGTAGCAGATACTTTAAAGCTATGGTTGGGTTTTACCTTAATGATCTTTAGTAGTTGCGGATGCTTGCTAGAGTTCCAATCATAAGTGCATATGGTCCAAGTAGAGAAAGTATGTTAGCTTATGCCTCTCCCTCAAATAGAATTGCAATAGTGATTACCGGTTTAGTAACGTAGTCAATTGCTTAGGGACAATTTCACAAATCTCACCACCACTTTTCCATACTCGCTATATTTACTTTATTGCTTCTTTATCTAAACAGCCCCTAGTTTATATTTATGTGCTCTTTATTATCTTGCAATGTTATCCTATCACACCTACAAAGTACTTCTAGTTTCATACTTGTTCTAGGTAAAGTGAACGTCAAGCGTGTGTAGGGTCGTATCAGTGGCCGATAGGACTTGAGAGAGTATTTGTTCTACCTTTATCTCCTCATTGGGTTCGACACTCTTACTTATCGAAAGAGGCTACAACTATCCCATATACTTGTGGGTTATCAAGACCTTTTTCTGGCGCCGTTGCCGGGGAGTCATAGCGTGGGGTGAATATTCTCGTGTGTGCTTGTTTGCTTTATCACTAAGTAATTTTTATTTTCGGTTCTTAGTTGTTCTTTATCTTTAGTTATGGATATGGAACGCAAAATACCAAAAAAAATAGGTGTACTTGCTACTCATAGAGATGGGGTAACTCCTAAAACCACTGATGCTCATTATGTTCAAGATATTATGTACTACTTTGATAATCCTGAGAAAACCCCATCCAACTTTATAATGGGAGACACGTTGGATCAACGTGAATACTTTAGGGATTATCACTCGACACAAAAAGGGAAACTATTATGGGATCAATTTATTATGTTGAGTTAGTATGCCCGGGATCTATGCTTGAGATATGATGTTACTTGTTTCTCTAGGATGAAGGCTCCACACCTTCCCTTTTCATGCAAATTTAATGATAATGAAACCTTAGCTTCTTATGCTAATGGTATATATGATTACTATGATGTGGAACAAATAGAAGAATTTGTTGCTTTTAAGGCTGCTTATGAAATTGAATCTTTGTTTGAAAAGTATGAAGCTTTAGATGATGATGTTTATAGGCCTGAAAATCTTGCTATACTTAGATATTGCTAAGAAAATTATGAATACAATTACTATATTAATGCATTTATTGAGAAAGTCTCCGCTGTCCCAGAGGAGACTAATATTTTGCAGGAAGCTATGGAAGAAGAAATTTATGAAACCGTGAGCTCATTGGATGAAAAAGATGATGAGTGATAACCCACAAGTGTAGGGGATTGCAACAACTTTCGAGGGTGAGGTACAACCCAAATTTATTGATTCGACACAAGGGGAGCCAAAGAATATTCTTAAGTATTAGCAGTTGAGTTGTCAATTCAAGCACACCTGGATAACTTAATATCTGCAACAAAGTATTTAGTAGCAAAGTAGTATGATAATAAAGGTAACGGTGGAAAAGTTAAAGATAATAGTTTTTGGGTTTTTGTAGTAATTGTAACAGTAGCAACGGAAAAGTAAATAAGCAAAGAACAATGTATGAAAAGCTCGTAGGCAATGGATCAGTGATGGATAATTATGCCGGATGCGATTCCTCATGTAATAGCTATAACATAGGGTGACACAGAACTAGCTCCAATTCATCAATGTAATGTAGGCATGTATTCCGTAAATAGTCGTACGTGCTTGTGGAAAACAACTTGCATGACATCTTTTGTCCTACCCTCCGTGGCAGCGGGGTCCTAGTGGAAACTAAGGGATATTAAGGCCTCCTTTTAATAGAGAACCGGACCAAAGCATTAACACATAGTGAATACATGAACTCCTCAAACTACGATCATCATCGAGAAGTATCCCGATTATTGTCACTTCAGGGTTGTCGGATCATAACACATAATAGGTGACTATAGACTTGCAAGATAGGATCAAGAACAAACATATTTCATGAAAACATAATAGGTTCAGATCTTAAATCATGGCACTCGGGCCCTAGTGACAAGCATTAAGCATAGCTATGTCATAGCAACATCAATCTCAAAACATAGTGGATACTAGGGATCAAACCCTAACAAAACTAACTTGATCACCGTCCAGCAAGCCTACAATGGAATTACGAGGGATTCCCGCTGTAGGGTTTGCAATATCCTTATGATTTGCTTATAGTGGGTGGTGTGAGTGAATAGAAGCACATACCCGAGTAAGTAGGTTGTTTGCGTATGGGATAAAGGGGACTTGATACTAATACGTCTCCAACGTATCTATAATTTTTGATTGTTCCATGCTATTATATTACCCCTTTTGGATGTTTATGGGCTTTATTTTACACATTTATATCAGTTTTGGGACTAACCTACTAACCGGAGGCCCTACCCGTATTGCTGTTTTTTTTCCTATTTCAGTATTTCGAAGAAAAGGAATATCAAACGGAGTCCAAACGGAATGAAACCTTCGGATCGTGATTTTTGGAACAGACGTGATCTAGAGGACTTGGAGTGCAAGTCAAGAATCAGCCATGGCCTCCATGAGATAGGAGGGCACCCCCGCCTATAGGGCGCCTCCCCTGTCGCGTGGGCCCCTCGGGCGTCCACCGACGTACTTCTTCCTCCTATATAAGCCTACGTACCACGAAAACATCCAGGGAGCACCCGAAACACAATTTCCACCGCCGTAACCTTCTGTATCTACGAGATCCCATCTTGGAGCCGTCGTCAGCGTTCTGCCGGAGGGGGAATCCACCACGGAGGGCTTCTACATCAACACCATAGCCCTTCCGATGAGTTGTGAGTAGTTTACCATAGACCTACGGGTCTATAGTTATTAGCTAGATGGCTTCTTTTCTCTGTTTGGATCTCAATACAATGTTCTCCCCCTCTCTTGTGGAGATCTATACGATGTAATCTCTTTTTGCGGTGTGTTTGTCGACATCCGATGAATTTTGGTTTTATGATCAAGTTTATGTATGAATAATATTTGAATCTTCTCTGAATTCTTTTATGTATGATTGAGTTATCTTTGCAAGTCTCTTCGAATTATCAGTTTGGTTTGGCCTACAAGATTGATCTTTCTTGCCATGGGAGAAGTGCTTAGCTTTGGGTTCAATCTTGCGGTGTCCTTACCCAATGACAGAAAGGGTTGCAAGGCACGTATTGTATTGTTGCCATCGAGGATAACAACCCCCCCCCCCCCCCCCCCCCCCCCCCCCCCCCCCCCCCCCCCCCCCCCCCCCCCCCCCCCCCCCCCCCCCCCCCCCCCCCCCCCCCCCCCCCCCCCCCCCCCCCCCCCCCCCCCCCCCCCCCCCCCCCCCCCCCCCCCCCCCCCCCCCCCCCCCCCCCCCCCCCCCCCCCCCCCCCCCCCCCCCCCCCCCCCCCCCCCCCCCCCCCCCCCCCCCCCCCCCCCCCCCCCCCCCCCCCCCCCCCCCCCCCCCCCCCCCCCCCCCCCCCCCCCCCCCCCCCCCCCCCCCCCCCCCCCCCCCCCCCCCCCCCCCCCCCCCCCCCCCCCCCCCCCCCCCCCCCCCCCCCCCCCCCCCCCCCCCCCCCCCCCCCCCCCCCCCCCCCCCCCCCCCCCCCCCCCCCCCCCCCCCCCCCCCCCCCCCCCCCCAACGGCAGGTAGATACCGCATATAGGAAGGTATGGTGGACTCATATGGAATAGCCTTGGGGTTTATGGAAGTGGATGCACAAGCAGTATTCCCGCTTAGTACAAGTGAAGGCTAGAAAGAGACTGGGAAGTGACCAAATAGAGAGCGACAACGGTCATGAACATGCATTAAAATTAATAAACATTGAGTGCAAGCATGAGTAGGATATAATCCACCATGAACATAAATATCGTGGAGGCTATGTTGATTTTGTTTCAACTACATGCGTGAACATGTGCCAAGTCAAGCCACTTGAATCATTCAAAGGAGGATACCACCCTATCATACCACATCACAACCATTTTAATAGCATGTTGGCACGCAAGGTAAACCATTATAAACTCCTAGCTAATTAAGCATGGCATAAGCAACTATAATCTCTAATTGTCATTGCAAACATGTTTCATTCATAATAGGCTGAATCAGGAACGATGAACTAATCATATTTACAAAAACAAGATAGGTCGAGTTCATACCAGCTTTTCTCATCTCAATCAGTCCATCATATGTCGTTATTATTGCCTTTCACTTGCACGACCGAACGGTGTGGATAATAATAATAGTGCACATGCAATTGGACTAAGCTGGAATCTGCAGGCATTTTAATACACAGGAGAAGACAAGGTAATATGGGCTCTTTGTTAAATCAACAATAATGCATATAAGAGCCACTTCAACATTTTAATTATGGTCTTCTCATCTCGACCCCGAAAGAAAAGAAATAAAACTATTTACACGGGAAAGCTCCCAACAAGCAAAAGAAGAACAAGAAATCTTTTTGGGTTTTCTTTTAATTATTACTACTACAGGCATGGAAAGTAAACTAACTAAAAGCTACAACTAATTTTTTTGTTTTTCTTAAGGTTTTTCAAACACACAAGAAGAAAGCGCCCCCCCCCCCCCCCCCCCCCCCCCCCCCCCCCCCCCCCCCCCCCCCCCCCCCCCCCCCCCCCCCCCCCCCCCCCCCCCCCCCCCCCCCCCCCCCCCCCCCCCCCCCCCCCCCCCCCCCCCCCCCCCCCCCCCCCCCCCCCCCCCCCCCCCCCCCCCCCCCCCCCCCCCCCCCCCCCCCCCCCCCCCCCCCCCCCCCCCCCCCCCCCCCCCCCCCCCCCCCCCCCCCCCCCCCCCCCCCCCCCCCCCCCCCCCCCCCCCCCCCCCCCCCCCCCCCCCCCCCCCCCCCCCCCCCCCCCCCCCCCCCCCCCCCCCCCCCCCCCCCCCCCCCCCCCCCCCCCCCCCCCCCCCCCCCCCCCCCCCCCCCCCCCCCCCCCCCCCCCCCCCCCCCCCCCCCCCCCCCCCCCCCCCCCCCCCCCCCCCCCCCCCCCCCCCCCCCCCCCCCCCCCCCCCCCCCCCCCCCCCCCCCCCCCCCCCCCCCCCCCCCCCCCCCCCCCCCCCCCCCCCCCCCCCCCCCCCCCCCCCCCCCCCCCCCCCCCCCCCCCCCCCCCCCCCCCCCCCCCCCCCCCCCCCCCCCCCCCCCCCCCCCCCCCCCCCCCCCCCCCCCCCCCCCCCCCCCCCCCCCCCCCCCCCCCCCCCCCCCCCCCCCCCCCCCCCCCCCCCCCCCCCCCCCCCCCCCCCCCCCCCCCCCCCCCCCCCCCCCCCCCCCCCCCCCCCCCCCCCCCCCCCCCCCCCCCCCCCCCCCCCCCCCCCCCCCCCCCCCCCCCCCCCCCCCCCCCCCCCCCCCCCCCCCCCCCCCCCCCCCCCCCCCCCCCCCCCCCCCCCCCCCCCCCCCCCCCCCCCCCCCCCCCCCCCCCCCCCCCCCCCCCCCCCCCCCCCCCCCCCCCCCCCCCCCCCCCCCCCCCCCCCCCCCCCCCCCCCCCCCCCCCCCCCCCCCCCCCCCCCCCCCCCCCCCCCCCCCCCCCCCCCCCCCCCCCCCCCCCCCCCCCCCCCCCCCCCCCCCCCCCCCCCCCCCCCCCCCCCCCCCCCCCCCCCCCCCCCCCCCCCCCCCCCCCCCCCCCCCCCCCCCCCCCCCCCCCCCCCCCCCCCCCCCCCCCCCCCCCCCCCCCCCCCCCCCCCCCCCCCCCCCCCCCCCCCCCCCCCCCCCCCCCCCCCCCCCCCCCCCCCCCCCCCCCCCCCCCCCCCCCCCCCCCCCCCCCCCCCCCCCCCCCCCCCCCCCCCCCCCCCCCCCCCCCCCCCCCCCCCCCCCCCCCCCCCCCCCCCCCCCCCCCCCCCCCCCCCCCCCCCCCCCCCCCCCCCCCCCCCCCCCCCCCCCCCCCCCCCCCCCCCCCCCCCCCCCCCCCCCCCCCCCCCCCCCCCCCCCCCCCCCCCCCCCCCCCCCCCCCCCCCCCCCCCCCCCCCCCCCCCCCCCCCCCCCCCCCCCCCCCCCCCCCCCCCCCCCCCCCCCCCCCCCCCCCCCCCCCCCCCCCCCCCCCCCCCCCCCCCCCCCCCCCCCCCCCCCCCCCCCCCCCCCCCCCCCCCCCCCCCCCCCCCCCCCCCCCCCCCCCCCCCCCCCCCCCCCCCCCCCCCCCCCCCCCCCCCCCCCCCCCCCCCCCCCCCCCCCCCCCCCCCCCCCCCCCCCCCCCCCCCCCCCCCCCCCCCCCCCCCCCCCCCCCCCCCCCCCCCCCCCCCCCCCCCCCCCCCCCCCCCCCCCCCCCCCCCCCCCCCCCCCCCCCCCCCCCCCCCCCCCCCCCCCCCCCCCCCCCCCCCCCCCCCCCGATTCTCAGAGAACTAATGTTGATGCACCTAGTCCTTCTAAAAAGAAGAAAAGGAAAAATGATAGGACTTTTTATGCTTCTAGTGAACCTGTTGTTGACACACCTGAGAATCCCAGTGATATTTCTATTTCTGATGCTGAAACACAATCTGGTAATGAACATGAACCTAGTGATAATATTAATGATGATGTTCATGTTGATGCTCAACCTAGCAATAACAATGATGTAGAGATTGAACCTGTTGTTGATCTTGATAACCCAGAATCAAAGAATCAACGTTATGATAAGAGAGAATTCGTTGCTAGGAAGCACGGTAAAGAAAGAGAACCATGGGTTCAGAAACCCATGCCTTTTCCTCCTAAACCATCCAAGAAAAAGGATGATGAGGATTTTGAGCGCTTTGCTGAAATGATTAGACCTATCTTTTTGCGCATGCGTTTGACTGATATGCTTAAAATGAATCCATATGCTAAGTACATGAAAGATATTGTTTCAAATAAAAGAAAGATACCGGAAGCTGAAATTTCCACCATGCTTGCTAATTACACTTTTAAAGGTGGAATACCAAAGAAACTTGGAGATCCAGGAGTACCAACCATACCATGCTCCATTAAAAGAAACTATGTTAAAACTGCTTTATGTGATCTTGGAGCCGGTGTTAGTGTTATGCCTCTCTCTTTATATCGTAGACTTGATTTGAATAAGTTGACACCTACTGAAATATCTTTGCAAATGGCCAATAAATCAACTGCTATACCTGTCGGTATTTGTGAGGATGTTCCTGTTGTGGTTGCAAACGTTACTATTTTAACGGACTTTTTTATTCTTGATATTCCCGAGGACGATAGTATGTCGATTATCCTTGGTAGACCCTTTTTGAATACTGCAGGGGCTGTTATTGATTGCAACAAAGGCAATGTCACTTTTCATGTTAATGGTAATGAGCATACGGTACACTTTCCGAGGAAACAACCTCAAGTCCAGAGTATCAACTCTATTGGAAAAATTCCATCGATTATTATTGGAGGTTTTGAATTTCCTCTTCCTACTGTCAAGAAGAAATATGATATTCTTATTGTTGGGGACGTGCATATCCCCGTTGAGGTAACCTAGTGCTATTCGAAAATTCTCCGGTTTCATGCAATTCGGAATGAGTTTGTTAACAAGACTTGATCAACCTTGTTAGTGGATTCCTTTTGATGAGCATGAGATGGATGAAGTTAGAAAGCACAACTCTCTGTACCCTCCTTTTACTTTCTGTTATTTAGATTAAATAAAGCAAAAATAGTATTTTCTGTCTATTTTCTGAATTATCCTTGCAATAAAAAATACCCCAAAAATAAAAGATCTCCAAATGCCCTGAATTTGAAATATGATTTTTTGTAGAATATTTAAGAATATCTGGAACTGAGAACACACCAGAGGGGGCAACCACCTAGCCACGAGGGTCCAGGGCGCGCCCTACCGCCCTGGGTGCTCCCCCTGCCTCGTGGGCCCCAGGTGGCCCCCCTCCACTTATTCCTGCACCCACACACTTCGTCTTCCTCCAGAAAAAGTCCCCACATAGCTCAAACTCGTGTTCTAGCTCGCTTTGCTGCGATTTTCGATCTCCTTGCTCAAAGCTCCACTCACAAAACTGCTTTGGGGATTGTTCTTCGAGGAAGAAATATGTTTAGGAAAATGTACAAAGGTGGTTCCTCAAAGAAGCAAGGACCCAGGCTCGCGATACGTGAGCCGGACTATGAACTACCAAGAGAAGCTCAAGTGCGGCCTTGTGAATGGCCGTCAGAAGATTTTATGGTCCAAGCAGGCATTAAGGAGGAATTTGACGCGTATGTGCGTAATGCTGAACTTGAGGGCTTCGTGTCAGATAAGTGCCCCCAATATTACTACCTAACTGATTCCTTTGTGAGAAGGTTTAAATTTACATCCTCGCGCAATTCTCACACTGTTTTATTTGATCTTTATGATAAATCATATACCATGGATTTAGAAGATTTTAATACTGCTTGTAAACTCCCGCAGTGGGGCAATGTTAGTGAACCTCGCAAATCTGAATATAAAGACTTTCTTGCTAGTATCACTGTGGGGGAATCTAGAGAAATCATAGAAGCTACCATAGGGAGCATTCATTTTCCTTCCATACATTATTTTGCTCTCTTTATAGGTAGATGCGTTAACGGTAAAGATGAACCTTGTCATATGTGCGTTCCAGATCTTTGTGTCCTCAAAAGTGCAGTATTAGGTGATAAACAATATAACTTGGGGGCTATTGTTGCACGAAGGTTGCATCTTAACGGTACAAGTGGAGATTTGTTTGGTGGAATTTATGCAACTCGTGTAGCTAATTATCTTGATGTACCCACACATAGAAATGATTTGGAGTTACCTCCTGCTTATCTAGATTATAATGCTATGGTCCGCCATCAGTTTGTTGAGAGGAATGAACAGTTCCTCCAGTACCGACTAATCTTTGACAGACGGCGCACTGTCCATATTGCCCTCCCTACTCCTACTTTCTTTGACTTTCAGGCAAAAAGGAGATATGTTATAACCAGGGAGGAGGCGAACGAGTATGAGAGGAGGACGGAGGCAGCTCGCCTCCAAGCTGCAGCTCGTCAGGCAGTAGCCGCTGCATCTCAGTACGACCCCAACTACAACTTTGGATACCCGCCAGGCCAGCCATGGCCATAGACCAACTCGGGCCAAAAGCCTAAGCTTGGGGGAGTACGTATTTCTCACCGACATTACATTCATGTTCACACACTCATGCCAGTTGTCGGTGCTCATACTTTTTCATTGTAATATCCATGCTAGTTTATTTTCCTTTTTCTCGCTTTCTTCTTGTGTGTTTGAAAAACCTTAAGAAAAAAACCAAAAAATTAGTTGTAGCTTTTTGGCTAGTTTACTTTCCATGCCTGTAGTAGTAATAATTAGAAAAACCCAAAAAGATTTCTCGTTCTTCTTTTGCTTGTTGGGAGCTTTCCCGTCCCCCCCCCCCCCCCCCCCCCCCCCCCCCCCCCCCCCCCCCCCCCCCCCCCCCCCCCCCCCCCCCCCCCCCCCCCCCCCCCCCCCCCCCCCCCCCCCCCCCCCCCCCCCCCCCCCCCCCCCCCCCCCCCCCCCCCCCCCCCCCCCCCCCCCCCCCCCCCCCCCCCCCCCCCCCCCCCCCCCCCCCCCCCCCCCCCCCCCCCCCCCCCCCCCCCCCCCCCCCCCCCCCCCCCCCCCCCCCCCCCCCCCCCCCCCCCCCCCCCCCCCCCCCCCCCCCCCCCCCCCCCCCCCCCCCCCCCCCCCCCCCCCCCCCCCCCCCCCCCCCCCCCCCCCCCCCCCCCCCCCCCCCCCCCCCCCCCCCCCCCCCCCCCCCCCCCCCCCCCCCCCCCCCCCCCCCCCCCCCCCCCCCCCCCCCCCCCCCCCCCCCCCCCCCCCCCCCCCAAATGGTTGTGATGTGGTATGATAGGGTGGTATCCTCCTTTGAATGATTCGACTGGCTCGACTTGGCACATGTTCATGCATGTAGTTGAAACCAAATCAACATAGCCTCCACGATATTTATGTTCATGGTGGATTATATCCTACTCATGCTTGCACTAAATGTTTATTAATTTTAATGCATGTTCATGACTGTTGTCGCTCTCTAGCTGGTCGCTTCCCAGTCTTTTTCTAGCCTTCACTTGTACTAAGCGGGAATACTACTTGTGCATCCACTTCCATAAACCCCAAAGTTATTCCACATGAGTCCACTATACCTTCCTATATGCGGTATCTACCTACCGTTCCAAGTAAATTTGTATGTGCCAAACTCTAAACCTTCAAATGAAATTATGTTTTGTATGCTCGAATAGCTCATGTATCAACTAAGGTTGTCTGTATCTTCCATGCTAGGCGGGTTATTCTCAAGAGGAGTGGACTCCGCTCCTCACTCACAAGAAAATGACTGGTCACCGGGATGCCCAGTCCCATGCTCAAACCAAATCAAAATAATTGCAAACAAAACTCCCCCCGAACTGTTGTTAGTTGGAGGCACCCGTTGTTTCGGGCAAGCCATGGATTGATGCTTGTTGGTGGTGGGGGAGTATAAACTTTACCATTCTTCTTGGGAACCGCCTATAATGTGTGTAGCATGGAAGATATCGAGATCTCTCGGTTGTTATGTTGATAATGAAAGTATGCCACTCAAAATATTATTTATCTCTGTTTCAAAAATTGAGCTCTGGCACCTCTACAAATCCCTGCTTCCCTCTGCGAAGGGCCTATCTATTTACTTTTATGTTGAGTCATCATCCTCTTATTAAAACGCACCAGTTGGAGAGCACCGCTGTCATTTGCATCCATTACTATTAATTTACATTGAGTATGACTGTGACTGGATCTCTTTTACCATGAATTACAGGGGGGGGGGGGGGGGGGGGGGGGGGGGGGGGGGGGGGGGGGGGGGGGGGGGGGGGGGGGGGGGGGGGGGGGGGGGGGGGGGGGGGGGGGGGGGGGGGGGGGGGGGGGGGGGGGGGGGGGGGGGGGGGGGGGGGGGGGGGGGGGGGGGGGGGGGGGGGGGGGGGGGGGGGGGGGGGGGGGGGGGGGGGGGGGGGGGGGGGGGGGGGGGGGGGGGGGGGGGGGGGGGGGGGGGGGGGGGGGGGGGGGGGGGGGGGGGGGGGGGGGGGGGGGGGGGGGGGGGGGGGGGGGGGGGGGGGGGGGGGGGGGGGGGGGGGGGGGGGGGGGGGGGGGGGGGGGGGGGGGGGGGGGGGGGGGGGGGGGGGGGGGGGGGGGGGGGGGGGGGGGGGGGGGGGGGGGGGGGGGGGGGGGGGGGGGGGGGGGGGGGGGGGGGGGGGGGGGGGGGGGGGGGGGGGGGGGGGGGGGGGGGGGGGGGGGGGGGGGGGGGGGGGGGGGGGGGGGGGGGGGGGGGGGGGGGGGGGGGGGGGGGGGGGGGGGGGGGGGGGGGGGGGGGGGGGGGGGGGGGGGGGGGGGGGGGGGGGGGGGGGGGGGGGGGGGGGGGGGGGGGGGGGGGGGGGGGGGGGGGGGGGGGGGGGGGGGGGGGGGGGGGGGGGGGGGGGGGGGGGGGGGGGGGGGGGGGGGGGGGGGGGGGGGGGGGGGGGGGGGGGGGGGGGGGGGGGGGGGGGGGGGGGGGGGGGGGGGGGGGGGGGGGGGGGGGGGGGGGGGGGGGGGGGGGGGGGGGGGGGGGGGGGGGGGGGGGGGGGGGGGGGGGGGGGGGGGGGGGGGGGGGGGGGGGGGGGGGGGGGGGGGGGGGGGGGGGGGGGGGGGGGGGGGGGGGGGGGGGGGGGGGGGGGGGGGGGGGGGGGGGGGGGGGGGGGGGGGGGGGGGGGGGGGGGGGGGGGGGGGGGGGGGGGGGGGGGGGGGGGGGGGGGGGGGGGGGGGGGGGGGGGGGGGGGGGGGGGGGGGGGGGGGGGGGGGGGGGGGGGGGGGGGGGGGGGGGGGGGGGGGGGGGGGGGGGGGGGGGGGGGGGGGGGGGGGGGGGGGGGGGGGGGGGGGGGGGGGGGGGGGGGGGGGGGGGGGGGGGGGGGGGGGGGGGGGGGGGGGGGGGGGGGGGGGGGGGGGGGGGGGGGGGGGGGGGGGGGGGGGGGGGGGGGGGGGGGGGGGGGGGGGGGGGGGGGGGGGGGGGGGGGGGGGGGGGGGGGGGGGGGGCAGAAATAAAAGTTCTCGGAATGACCTGAAACTTCACGGAGAATATTTTTGGAATTTATAAAAAATACTGGCAAAAAGAATCAAGACTAGGGGGCCCACACCCTGTCCATGAGGGTGGGGGACGCGCCTACCCCCCTGGGCGCGCCCCCTGTCTCGTGGGCCCCCTGAGGCTCCACCGACCTCAACTCCAACTCTATATATTCACGTTCGGGGAGAAAAAAATCAGAGAGAAGGATTCATCGCGTTTTACAATACGCAGCTGCCGCCAAGCCCTAATCTCTCTCGGGAGGGATGATCTGGAGTCCGTTCGGGGCTCCGGAGAGGGGAATCCATCGCCGTCATCATCATCAACCTTCCTCCATCACCAATTTCATGATGCTCACCACCATGCGTGAGTAATTCCATCATAGGCTTGCTGGACAGTGATGGGTTGGGTGAGATTTATCATGTAATCGAGTTAGTTTTGTTAGGGTTTGATCCCTAGTATCCACTATGTTCTGAGATTGATGTTGCTATGACTTTGCTATGCTTAATGCTTGTCACTAGGGCCCGAGTGCCATGATTTCAGATCTGAACCTATTATGTTTTCATGAATATATGTGAGTTCTTGATCCTATCTTGCAAGTCAATAGTCACCTACTATGTGTTATGATCCGGCAACCCCGAAGTGACAATAATCGGGACCACTCCCGGTGATGACCGTAGTTTCAGGAGTTCATGTATTCACTAAGTGTTAATTCTTTGGTCTGGTACTCTATTAAAAGGAGGCCTTAATATCCCATAGTTTCCAATAGGACCCCGCTGCCACGGGAGGGTAGGACAAAAAATGTCATGCAAGTTCTTTTCCATAAGCACGTATGACTATATTCGGAATACATGCCTACATTACATTGATGAACTGGAGCTAGTTCTGTGTCACCCTATGTTATAACTGTTGCATGAGGAATCGCATGCGACATAATTATCCATCATTGATCCAATGCCTACGAGCTTTTCACATATTGATCTTTGCTTAGTTACTTTAACGTTGCCACTGTTACAATTACTGCAAAGCTGCTACTGTTACTTTTGCCACCGTTACCGTTACTTCCATACTACTTTACTACTAAATACTTTGCTGCAGATATTAAGTCTTCCAGGTGTGGTTGAATTGACAACTCAACTGCTAATACTTGAGAATATTCTTTGGCTCCCCTTGTGTCGAATCAATAAATTTGGGTTGAATACTCTACCCTCGAAAACTATTGCGATCCCCTATACTTGTGGGTTATCAGGCCTCCAGCTGGACCTTCTCCGACTCCACCTTCTTCTCCAGCTTCCCCAGGCGGCTGCGTTCTGTGGCTTGCGCCCTCGCCGACTACTCAAACTCGGCATCACGACCGGTGACTGCGTCTTCTCGGGCCTTCATCTTCTCCTCCCATGTCTTGCGCTCACAGGCCTCGGCGGCGCGCTCGCTGCAAAGGGTCTCCAGCTCGGCCTCCGCCAACCGGCAGTGTTCCTTGGCGACCTCAGCATCCTTCTTCGCCACGTCACGAGTAGCAGCGGCCAGACCAGCGGCCCGCTCCCCTTCCTTGGAAGCTGCCACGGCCTGGCTCCATGCTGCCCTGATGGACGCGTCAGAACACAGCCACCCTGAAATCAGCTCCAGGCGCCCTAACGCCAGGCGGCGGTCGGGGCCCTGGAGGTCATCCCGGAGCCGGGTCAGCGCAGAGAGAGCCTCCCCCAGAGCATCAGGTGAAGCGGAAGGATCATGAGCTAGAGGCATGACGGGAGGAGGAGGAGGCAGCGTCATCGCCAAGGCCTGTGAGTTGGCAGCGGCAGAAGAAGAAACTGGGGGCTCCTGGGCCTCTGGGACCTCGGCAGGCGAGCTGGGAGTGGGCACCTCCAGAGTCGACTTGGCTGTGGGGGTCACCTTCTCCTGAGGTCGGTCCTCCGGGCCTCGCGAGGATGACTGGGCCGGAGAAGCACGAGCGCCGCCGCCGCCCTTCCCCGCCGGGGGAGGTGCAGCCGTGGCGGGCTGTTGGGTCCCAGAAGGCGTGGACGCTCCCTCTCTCTTCTTCTTCGCCACCAGCGTTGGCCTGGTGGCGCAACAGAAAAATGTCAAGAAGCAGCGGCAGAAGCAGGAACAAGTCAGGACAGAACACTTATTGGTCTACTGCGGCGTAATCCCTCGGCCTCTTCTGAAGCACGTAGCCCAAAGGCTTCGCAGCCTGGGGCGCAGGCATGCGGGTTCCAGGAGTGGATGAGGGAGTAGTAGCTGGGCCGGCGGCAGCACCCGTCAGCGTCAAAGCAGGGTCACTGCCTCGGGAGATCAGCACCGACCTGCTCTTCGTCGGGACCCCAGCCGGCGGCTTCTTCAGAGGAGTGACCTTGGACCTCGTGGTGACCCCAGCTGGGGGCAGGGCCTCCCTCACCGGATGGCCGTCGGCATCATTGTCGTCGGGAAAGGCGCGGAGGAGATCAGCCTTGCGCGGAGGGGATGTCTCCCCTGCCCCCTCCCGGGTCGCCTCTGAGTCCAGCTCCTCCTCATTGTCGGAGTCACCGAAGGACAGCACCACTGGGGACAGCACCGGAGGACAGCACCACTGGGGCCTCGGCGGGCACCGGCGGCACGAGCCCGTACTCATTGAAAACAGGCATGGCGGCAGCGATCTCTGCCCCGTCAGGGCGGCGCTACAGCGGAAGATGTGAGTCCGGCGGATACCCCTGATCCTCCCTGACCAGGAGGCGGAGGGTTGTGTCCAGCTCCTCGTCAGACAAAGGGTCCGAGCGGAAATGAAGCTCATCCCCCTCGTCCTCAAGTTTCCACAGGGGGCATGAGTACGCCTGGAGCGGGGCTAGGCGCTGCGCCAGGAACTCCTTGAGTATCATGGCCCCCGTCAGCTTCTCCGCCCTTGGGTCATCAGGCTTCAAGTCGGCGGTCATCTTCTCTAGCACATGCTTCGCCCGAGGGTCGACAAGCTTCATGCTGAGCCAACCCTCGTGAGAAGAAGGCATCCCTGTCAGCAGCAACAGCCGGGGGTAGGAGCATTCGGCATCCATGAGGACCCATTTGTTCCTGAAGCCCTCGGCCTTCTTCCCAGCCTTCGAGATCGTGTTGGCCCCGTTGGCCGCGACAAAGTTGGCGCATCCCGAGCAATGGCCCGCCTTAATCTGGAGGTACAAGAAGTGGTGAAGCAGCGCCACAGACGGCATCACCCCCACAAACGCCTCGCAGTAGAAGGCGAAGATCGACAGGAGAAGAACGGAGTTGGGATGAAGATGTAGGGCGTGGAGGTTGTAATGGCTGAGCACAGCATAGAAAAAATCGAAAAAGGGAGGGAGCAGCCCGGCAAAGATGCTGTTCAAGAAGAAGGGATGGAAGGTACTGCCCGAAGCCTCAGGCTTGGCGGAGCCGGCCCGTAGCGCTGCCTCCCATTCCTCATCGTCGCTGCCCGCCGTCATTCTGCGCCCCACGGCAAGCCTCTCCTCCGAGACCATGGGCGCGCTCAAGGCCGGCTCATACCAGGCGGGCGAGCGCAAGGCCTTAGCCTTGTCGGGCACCATCAGATGCGGGCTCGGGGGAAGATTTCTGGTGGATTGGGAGTCTTTGGGGGTGAGAAGGAAGAAGGGGATCTAAAGCAAGGCGAAGGAAGGCAATGAAGGCTCTGCGGCACGTGCCAGCCTTTTGTCAGTTGAGGACAGTTGCCGAGGCAGCGTGGGGAAGCGGAGGCACCCACGGCCTATCAATCGCCACGAGTCAACCAAGGCCGCAGGCGGTTGGGGCCCGCGGCACTCCGCATTTGCCCCTTGGCTTCTCCTTGAAGCCAAGTCCGAGCGCGCCTTGGGCCCGGGGCTACTGTCCGCATCTTGGGAACGGGGGTACCCAGACTTGCCCGCCTGCGGCCCATGGCGTGGCTCCACCAGTGGCCTGGTATGGCCCAACTTCGACAACAACAACTCAAGACCCTCGGGAGGGGCCAAGTCTCGCGAGGCGGACGACGCCAAGACCTCCCTGGGGGCGGCCTCGCTAGGCTGGCTCCCGAGGAGCGGAGATATCAAGGCAGGGGGTACCACACGAGGTTCACGAGACATGAGCCGTGACGACCAAGGCCAGGCGGGCGCCAGCAGGCGCAGAGTACCAGTTTCCTCTTTGGTGCTAAAGAGGCAGGCGCAGGTGAGGAGTCCTGAGGCATCAGGCAAAGGTTTCTATATCGGTGCAACGAGAACAAGACCAGCAGGACGGAGGTCATCGCGGAGCCCACAGCTGCATCACCACCAAAGCCTTTGGTAGGCGAAGACCACCTTTTGTCAAGATAGCTTGTACTAGTTGTCTCCCTTCAAAATTGGCCGTTGTGGGATCCCTTCCCGCCTAACATTTGGGAAGAGGACCAGGGCCTCTATAAATAGGACTAGCCACCACCATAGAAAGGGACGGATCATCGAGACCACCCTCATACGCACCAGCTCACCGAGCTCAAGAACACCTCTCCTCAGGAGGCTGTTCATACCTTGTACCTGTTCATCCTCAGCCTACCAGGCAATCCACCACACCACACTAGAGTAGGGTATTACACCACAACGGTGGCCCGAACCAGTATAAACCCTTGCGTTTCTTGTTCCTTGGGTTCGACGAGCTAGGCCTTGAGATCGTTGTGCGAGCGAGCTAGGGGGAGAGAGTCCTTCGTGCGCACCCCAGAGTTTGAACCTCAATGATTTGCCGGAACCCAGAATCTGACATTTGGCGCGCCAGGTAGGGGTGTGCCGAAGCTTTCCCTTCGTCGATCCACGTTCCACTGCTCCGCCAGTTTCATGGCTAATGCTCATCGAGCCCGCGCCGAGCTGCTCTCAACGCTCGCGTCGCTCAGACGGTGCCCGTCGGTGGGCCTCCCCGTCGCTCTCCATCGCCCGCTGCCAACGCCGTCACCGGCCCAGCGGGAAACGAGCAGCAAGCTTCATCGCTGCAGCCCTCTATGCGGCGAGACGAACGCACCGCCACCCCGTCACTGACTCCGGCCGGCTCGTCGTCCCACGCTCGTCACGCGCCCACGGACGCGCATGCCGCACTGCTCATGGCACATGAGCTCCTGCGTTACTGCCCGGTCGACGACCTCTACGAGGACTGGCTGGACCGCACAAACTGCCTTCCTTGAAAGCACAAACTGCCTGGTGCTCTGACACATTTTCCAGTGTATGATGAAGGGTAGTCCATCTCTGGATGAAGTCCCTCAAAGTTTCATTCGGTTTCTGGACGCAATGCTGCAATTCAGTCAGCCCACCAGCAGGTCACTTGCAAGTGCCCTCGAATGTTTTTATGAACACACGAGCTAACTCTTCCCAACAGAAAATACTTCCAGGGGCCAACTGATTCAACCAAGCCCTGGCTGAACCCTCAAGCATCAACGGGAGGTGTTTCATGGCTACCTCATCGTTGCCTCCACCAATCTGTACCGCCACCCGGTAATCTTCTAGCCATGTGTGAGGCTTCGACTCGCCGGTGAACTTGCTCACGGCCGTAGCCAATCTGAAGTTGGGAGGGATCTCAGCGGCTCGTATGGCTCTACTGAAACACTCGGGTCCAGAAACAAATGCTCTACCCCCAATTGGATGATCTCTGTCTTGTCCTTCTCTGTGTGCTCGGTTTCTATCAACTAAACCCTGCACGAGGAGCGACCTTGCATCGAACCCAGGCTCTCTTGGGTCGACTGGGGCTCTCCGCTCGTCACCATACGGGCGCCTGTCGTCATACCGTCGGGGCATGTACGACCCGCCCTTTGGAGGGGGCGTGGGCACTCGACGGTGGTCATCACGGGGATATCAATGATCATACACCCCATGGCCTCTGCCCAGGTACTGATCCTGACGGTGACCACGATCTTCACACCATAGAGGCAACCTCGGACTATGTGCCATCTGAACTGTATCTGCCACTACAGATCTGCTGTGGGTTCTGTTGTGCGACTGAGAAATAGCCGAGTTCTGTTCACCTGCTGCCCGGAGCAGCACTCGGATCTGCAACAACCCTCTACCAGCTTCTGAACGAGATGGCTGAATTGACTCCACTATGCGTGCTGCTGCTGCAACATTTTGTATCGAAGTACGGTATACCTGAGGCTCCCTCCGAGTTTCAGTCGGAAAAAGTTGTCGGGGCCGTCGACTGGATTCTGGAATCTGCCGACGAGCATGTTCGTCGAGTGCCTGTTGGAGATTTTCCAGACGCGTACGCTCAGCCAGGGTGTCCAAGCGCGCAGCCTCCAAAGCCCGAGCCTCAGAGGTCTCCCCAATGATGGGGGTCTGGAGCGCCTGGACGTTGCGATGATGAAACTCTTCCCTCTACTCCGCGGTGAGAGCTTCGGGGATATACTCATCATGATCACGCGATGGGCCGCCGCTGCCACCGCCGCCGCGACGAAATCCAGGCGGACTGTGAAGCGAGTCGACCATGAGGACCTCCGCCGCTGGATCATTGCTCTCGCACTCGGAAAGCGAATCCGAGTGACCAGCCGGCAGATCGAGCAAACCATAAAGGGATTCGTCGGGCTCGATCACCGCGACTTGAGGGGTGGTCGACTGGTGAGCCACCACATGCTTCACCCATCGCTGGAGTCGCGAACGGCCGGACCGCTTGCGGCGGCGGACGGCGGGGAGCGAAGACGCCATGGGAGTCAGTCGATACTGAGTCGATGGCTGCCGCAGCAGGACGTCACAGGCACTTGCACAGAAGTGCGCCGCCCCACTGATAGGGAGGGCCTCGACGTCGAGGGGAGCTTCTTGAAGCCAGGCGGAGTCGTCAGCGACGAAAGCAAGTGCACTGAGACGGATCTCGCGGCCCAAAGCCAAACCACCGCCGGAAACCATGTCGATGGAGAATGAAATTTGCAACCTCACCGGAGGTCACTCAGACGCCTGCCCCACAGTTGGCGCCAACTGTCGTGGTACTAGGTCTGACCGAAAGAATAGGGGGTACGTAGGAGGAGGCAAGGTCCTAGCTACGGTGAGGTTGTACACGCAATGTTTACAAGTTTAGGCCCCTCTCGGAGGAGGTAACAGCCCTACGTCTCGGTGCCTCGAAGGCTTGTCGACTGGATTGTGCGTGAGAGTTACAGGGGTGCGAACCCTTGTGCCAGAGGAGGGGGGTGGCTTATATAGAGTGCGCCAGGACCCCAGCCGTCCCACGTTACACAGGGTTCAATATGACTTAAGACAAACGCGTTACAGGTAACGCTAGCTATTAATGGTCTTTATGACTACAGAGTGAACGCCTGACCATTGCCATCCTGGGGTGGCTTTAGATCTTCTGTACTCCGAGAGATTCTTTATATGGTCGAGTGACGCTGCTGTGGTCGAGTGGAATGTCCTGTCGAGTGGATTGCACTTCAAGGTGATTTCAGTCGGTGCCTTCTGTTGGACTTTGAACGTCTTTGACTCTAGGGCAGTGTCCTTGGGTAGGGTGTTTAGGTCAGGCCTATGACCCTACCCTAGGTACATGTCATCGTCAGGCACCGCTACCCGAAAGGGATTGACAACCCCTTTAACGCGTCGGGTTGCAAGTATTTGTTATTTGTGTGCAGGTACCATTTACATAGTGTTATGTGGTTCTCCTACTGGTTTGATAACCTTGGTCTCATCACTGAGGGAAATACCTTACCGTTGCTGTGCTGCATCCTCCCTTATTCCTTGGGGAAACACCAATGTATCTCAAGCGACATTAGCCACGTCCAGCAGTGGCCTTTTTCTTCAACAGAGTTGGACCTGTTGAGGACTGTGGTGGAGCTGAGGAACTTCCAGAGGCTCTTGAAGCAATAGAGACTCCTGCAGTCCGTTGGCACGTGGCAAGATGCACAGGTGTTGAGGACTTTGCAGCAGCAGTTGAGGATTTTGTAGCAATTGAGGGAATTGGAGCTGCCCTTGAAGAGGTTGCCTGAGGAATTGGCCGTGAGGGCTTTGTACTTGGCCGTGAGGGCATTGCTGTTGAGGAACTCGGCTTCACAGCTAATTTCTTCGGCAAAGCCTTCTTAGGCTTGCTAGCAGAGGCCTCAACAGCAACAGAATCTTCATTGAATTTCTTCACTGCTTCCTTTGCTAATTAAGCCAACTTGGCTTGGCGCTTGGCCCATTCCTTGGGAACTTCATCACCTCGCCTAATGCTTGAGGGATCAGTCACTTGGCCTAGAGCCAATGGAGGTCTTGGACATGGAGGGTTAACTGCTAATTTCTTCATGTACTTGGGAGTAACATAACGATATTCCCTCCATTCCTTAGCACATCTTTCAATCCTCTGTATGCGCACTTTGCGCTGATTCTTGTTTTCTTGGCCATGTGTGGCTTCATCAGGTGTGCAATACTCAACATAAATGTCATCAGGGATTTCAAAAGCAGTGTTTCTCTCTGGTCTCTTTCCTCCCTTCTGAGGTCTTTTACCATCAGCCATTTTCTTCACTTGAGGATTTTGAACAATTGATATTTCTGAAGAAGTATGCAATTTATCTTCGAGGAACGCTTCAAATGAGTTAAGTTGATGAGAACCTAGTGATTCAACAGCAGACATTTTGTACCTGTGAACAGAGTATAGGTGCGAAGAATTTGGAGAGGTCATATGCGTTCTCAGAAATTTTTCAAAAGAATCAAGTTTGAGGAATTTGACCATGGGTGTCTTGAGGAATTTCACTAAGCATTCTTGACTTAGGTTCCAGAGTTGTAATTTGAAAATCCACACAATTGAGGAATCTTGAAGAAAAACATAGCTTAGAGAAACAAATCAAGAATAGATGCAACTGGGTGTTTAAGGATACGGATGTTGAAGAATAAACACCTTTTGAAGATTTTGTGGAAATCATCAGAATCAAAGTAGGGCAGTAAAATCAGATTTTAATTACCCTGGACGAAGAACACGACAAACCGGGAGTAGATGTGGAGAAGTTCATCCGTTCAGATCTCCCACACCCTAACTTGGCGGCGGGAGACAGCTACGGCGGCGGTGGAGTGAAGATTTCCACGGCCGGCGCGAGTACGACGACGACGAGGTCGAGGAAGTGAACCTCTTCCTCACCAGCGATGATGGAGTGAAGCAGCGGCGCTAGGTCTGAGAGCTCGAGTGAGGAGAGGTCGTGCGGAGTAAATGAGGTCTAAGGAAGGGAGGGGTATTTATAGCCACGGTGAAAAATTGACCGTCCAAAGAAATTGGATGAACGTACCCCTAACCCTTGCCATCCTAGCGACATGTGTCACCCACGTACAGAGAGGTGGAGATCGTGGTAGAACATGGGTGAGTAGTTTAATCCATCGTGGGATGCGGAACGGTTTGAGCGGCAAAAGTCAAAAATTCGAATATGAAAATTTTAATGTTTCATTCACAAATTCTTCAGCTGACAAGGACACGGTGAAGATTTTGAATGCGTTTCAAATAGAACACACATGAAGAATTTGTGAACAGACTGGGTTGAGTTTAGCATAGAGGGAGAACGGGTCCGATCACATTCACTTAGAAGAAAATTCAACTTGAAGAATTAGCAATAAGTGAATGCTGTAGAGGACATGAAAACTCAAACATATATATATAGGCAATGAAGAACACCAGTCGAAAAAGTTGAAGAATTTGAAAAATTGAAGAAAACTCAAATTGAAGATTTTCAACTTTTGTTGGTGGCGTGACCCACCGTATAAGAATGATGATTTCAGACGCCGCGTACAATTATCGTAGGGCTCTGAGAATCAGATTCTTCGTTAATTTCTTCGCACTTAGAGGGTTAGTCTTCATTGACCGAAGAAAAATGTTACTTCGTGTGTTGCACATCTAAGTCATCAATTTTGCATAAGTGTTAGGTTGTGTGTCCATTCAAAGAACATTCAAAGATTCTAAGATATTTAGCTCACACCACAACTTGCTAAATCTCTTCTCATCCAAGGGTTTTGAGAAGATATCCGCTAGCTATTCTTCAGTCTTCATGTGCTCGATGGAGATGTCCCCCTTCAACACATGATCTAAAAGAAAATGATGACAAATCTGGATGTGCTTAGTCTTCGAGTGCTGAACTGGGTTATGAGCAATCTTGATGGCACTCTCGTTGTCACAGTAGAGTGGCACATTCTTCATGTTGATGCCATAGTTCTTGAGGGTTTGCTCCATCCATAGCAATTGAGCACAGCAAGAACCAGCAGCAATGTACTCAGCTTCAGAAGTAGAGAGTGATATGCAGTTATGCTTCTTCAAGGACCAACATACCAAGGATCGGCCGAGGAAATGGCATGTGCCTGATGTTGACTTGCGATCCACACGATCACCAGCATAGCCAGAGTCAGAATATCCAATGAGATCAAAAGCCGAGTCCTTGGGATACCATAATCCAAGAGTTGGAGTGTGAGCTAGATATCAAAGAATATGTTTCACAGCCTTATGGTGTGATTCCTTCGGTGTAGCTTGAAAACGGGCACACATGCAAACACTAAGCATAATATCTGGCCTAGATGCACATAGATACAATAAGGAGCCAATCATGGAGCGTTATACCTTTTGATCGAAGTCTTTACCATTTTCATCAGTGCATAGATGGCCATTTGTGGGCATAGGGATTTTGACGCCTTTGCAATCTTGCATGCCGAATTTCCTCAACACATCCTTGAGGTATTTCTCTTGTGATATGAAGATGTCGTTGCATTGTTGACGAATTTGAAGACCTAAGAAGAATTTCAATTCTCCCACCATAGACATTTTATATTCCTCACTCATCATATAGGCAAATTCGTCACTGTAATGTTGGTTAGTATAGCCAAAGATAATATCATCAACATATATTTGGCACACGAATAATTCATCATCATAGGTTTTGGTGAAAAGAGTTGGGTCAAGTGAACTGGGTTTGAAGCCTTTCTTCATGAGGAATTCCTTCAAAGAACCATACCACGCCCGAGGGTCTGCTTGAGGCCATAGAGGGCCTTATTGAGTCTGAAGACTTCGTCAGGATGCTTAGGATCTTCAAAACCTGGTGGTTGAGCAACATATACTTCTTCCTCAAGCTTACCATTGAGGAATGCAGTTTTCACATCCATTTGATATAAGATGATATTATGATGGTTAGCATAAGCAAGCAATATGCGAATAGCCTCAAGTCTAGCAACAGGTGCAAAAGTTTCATCAAAATCAATTCCTTCAACCTATGTGTAGCCTTGAGCTACAAGACGGGCCTTATTCCTCACCACAAGGCCATTTTCATCTTGCTTGTTGTGGTAGATCCATTTTGTGCCGATGATATTGTGCTTGCATGGGTCTGGTCGTTTGACAAGTTCCCAGACATTGTTGAGCTCGAATTGATGTAATTCCTCTTGCATCGCTTGAATCCACTCGGGCTCCAGAAATGCCTCATCGACTTTGGTGGTCTCTGTGACAGAGACAAAAGCAAAGTGCCCACAAAAGTTAGACAAATGTGAAGCTCTTGAGCGTGTGAGAGGACCTAGTGCATTGATGCCGTCGATGATTTTCTCGATATGCACTTCATTTGCAACGCGAGGATGAGCAGGTTGACGACGTTGATTGGGCTCAGCATTTTCTTTAGAGCCATTTTCTTCAGCTGCACCAGCATGATTTTCTTCATGATCTGGAATGACTTCTTCAGCATATTCTTTAGTGGGTATGACATCCTCAGTAGCCTTGAACTTGATAGATTCCTCAGGTGACCTTTCATCTAGCACAGGAGGTAGGTGCTCTCTTTGAGAGCCGTTAGTTTCATCGAACCGCACATCTACAGTTTCAACAACCTTGTGGTGAAAGATGTTGAAGACTCTGTAGGTGTGCAAGTCCTTTCTGTAACCAAGCATAAAACCTTCATGTGCTTTCGGTGCAAATTTAGAATTGTGATGAGGATCTCTAATCCAACATTTAGCACCGAAGACTTTGAAATAACTCACATTGGGTTTCTTGTCAGTGAGGAGTTCATATGAGGTCTTTTTGAATAATTTGTGAAGATATACCCTATTGATGATGTGGCATGCAGTGTCAATAGCCTCAGGCCAGAAGTAATGAGGCGTCTTGTATTCATCAAGCATAGTGCGAGCCATCTCAACAAGAGTCCTGTTCTTGTGCTCCACGACATCATTTTGCTGAGGAGTATAGGGGGCAGATAACACGTGAGTAATACCAAGTTCATCAAGATAGTCATCAAGACCAGTATTCTTGAACTCGGTCCCATTGTCACTCCTAATGTGCTTGATCTTCACACCGAAGTTTGTCGAGGCCCTTGAGGAAAATCATTTGAAGACTTCCTGCACTTCAGTTTTGTAAGTGATGATATGCACCCAGGTGTAATGAGAATAGTCATCAACAATAACAAAGCCATATAAAGATGCTGCATTTGTTAGTGTGTCATAATGAGTAGGGCCAAAGAGATCCATGTGAAGCAATTCAAAAGGACGAGTGGTAGTCATGATAGTCTTCGAGGGATGCTTGGACTTGGTCATCTTTCCAGCCTCACAAGCCCCACAAAGATGATCTTTGAGGAATTTGACACCCTCGATGCCAATGACATGCTTCTTCTTCGCGAGTGTATGTAAGTTCCTCATGCCAGCATGACCTAGTCGTCGATGCCATAACCAGCCTTCTGAAGCTTTTGCAAGTAGACATATGGCAGGCTGTGGTCCCGTAGAGAAATCAACAATACACAAGTCTCCTCTCCTAAAGCCTTCGAAGACTTTGGAATTCTCAGATTCCATGAGCACAATGAAACGATATTTGCCAAAGACGACAAGCATATCAAGATCACAAAGCATTGAGAAAGACATGAGGTTGACTCGTAAGGACTCGACAAGCATGACTTTGTCCATGTGTCGATCCTTTGAGATCGCAACCCTACCTAGACCCTATACCTTGCTTTTGCCTTTGTCAGCGTAGGTGATATGCTTTAGATGTGATGGAGATAAAGCAGTGTCCATCAATAAGTTCTTGTCACTGGTCTAATTTGTACATCCACTGTCGAGGACCCACTCAGTAGCTTTGGGTTGATCATCCTGCAGATGAATTAGTGCATCTTACGAACTCATATACTTCATCAGTGAAGAATATGACAGCAGATTCATCAGATTGAATTTCATCAAGCAGTACAACAGATATAGCAGAATAAGGACGTGAGAAATAAGTGAACATTTCTTCATGATTAGCTTGTGTCCCTTCAAGCATATTCAGGTCTCCAGCAAATTCATCAGACGTTCAAGTTCGTCTGGAGACCTGACCCTGCATAAGAGATTAGTTCTTTTTCTTCACCACCCACATCTAGAGGGGTGGCAAAGAGTTCATCATTCTGCGAGCTCCATAAGAGAAAGGTGGCATTGAAGCCAGTGCACTTCGTTTCACAGAAGAGGGGTTGGAGTAAGCATATGAATAAGCAGAGAAATTCTTCGAGGACTTATGAACATAATGATTTGAAGAATAATGCACATATTCATAGCTCTTAGGCTTTCCCTGTGAAACAGATGCATTCGCACGATAATGATCATATGAGGATTTTGATCCACGTGAGGAATTTGGTCCATATGAGGACTTGGATCCATATGAAGACTTTGGTCCATATGAAGAATTTGATCTGGGGTTCCTATTCTTCACAGGTGGTGTCATGATGACATTCACCTGAAGACTTTAAGGCACCTTTTGGGAACCCAGATTTTCTTCATAGGGGGACCGTTCCTGTAGTTAGTTCCAACACATCTAGCAAATACTTCACCATTCTAATTTTTGAACAGTTTATAGTTAGAGTCAAATGACTCATCAGATGAATATGAAGATTCACAAGTAAAGCCAGATAAAGTGGATGGATCTACGGGAGGTCCTTTCGCAGCAACCCATGAGGTTTTGGGGTACTGCTCAGGTTTCCAGTAGGTCCCATCAGCATTGAGTTTCCTCTTGAAGTCGCTTGAAGCTACATCGGTATTTCCCCAAAGAGGAAGGGATGATGCAGCACAACGGCGGTAGGTATTTCCCTCAGATATGAAACCAAGGTTATCGAACCAGTAGGAGAACCAAGCAACACAACGTAAACAGCCCCTGCACACAAATAACAACACCTCGCCACCCGGTGTGTTAAAGGGGTTGTCAATCCCTTTCGGGTAACGACGCCAGAAACGGGGTGCGGATGGGAGAAGGTTGTAATAGATTGAATAAATAGATCACAAATAAAATAAAGTGCAGCAAGGTATTTTTTGTATTTTTGGTTTAGTAGATCTAAAAATAAATGCAAGGAAAAAGTAGATCGCAAAGGCAAATATATGAGAAAGAAGACTCGGGGGCCGTAGATTTCACTAGTGGCTTCTCTCGAGAAAAATAGCAAACGGTGGGTAAAAAAATTACTGTTGGGCAATTGATAGAACTTCAAATAATCATGACGATATCCAGGCAATGATCATTATATAGGCATCACGTCCAAGATTAGTAGACCGACTCCAGCCTGCATCTACTACTATTACTCCACACATCGACCGCTATCCAGCATGCATCTAGTGTATTAAGTTCATGGAAAAACGGAGTAATGCAATAAGAACGATGACATGATGTAGACAAGATCTATCTATGTAGAGATAGACCCCATCATTTTGTCCTTAGTAGCAACGATACATACGTGTTGTTTCCCTTTCTGTCACTGGGATCAAGCACCGTAAGATCGAACCCACTACAAAGCACATCTTCCCATTGCAAGATAAATAGATCAAGTTGGCAAACAAAACCGAAATATCAGAGAAGAAATACAAGGCTATAAGTAATCATGCATATAAGAGATCAAAGAAACTCAAATAACTTTCATGGATATAAAAAGATATAAATGATCACAAACTCGAAGTTTATCAGATCCCAACAAACACACCGCAAAAAAGTTATATCATATGGATCTCCAAGATACCATTGTATTGAGAATTTAGCGAGAGAGAGAAAGCCATCTAGCTACTAACTACGGACCCGAAGGTCTACAAGGAACTACTCACGCATCATCGGAGAGGCACCAATGGACGTGGTGAACCCCATCTGAGATGGTGTCTAGATTGGATCTGGTGGTTCTGGACTCTGCGGTGGCTGGATGAATATTTCGTCGAGGCACCCCCCCAGGCGCAGCCAGGGCCCGTTGTGTTCCTTTTGGCCCATAAAAAATCTCCGTGAAGTTTCGTTGCATCTGGACTCCATCTGATATTGATTCTGATATTGATTTCCTGCGAAACATGCAGAAAACAACAACTGGCACTTGGCACTATGTCAATAGGTTAGTACCAAAAAATGATATAAAATGACTATAAAATGATTATAAAACATCCAAGATTGATAATATAACAGCATGGAACAATCAAAAATTATAGATACATTGGAGACGTATCAGCATCCCCAAGCTTAACTCCTACTCGTCCTCGAGTAGGTAAGTGATAAAAATAGAATTTTTGATGTGGAATGCTGCCTAACATGTCATATCATATTCTTTTCTTTATAGCATGGACAATTGGACTTTTATGTGATTCGAAGCAATAGTCTAGTTTTGACATGATAATTTAGATACTCAAGCATATCAACAAGCAACCATGTCTTTCAAAATATCAACGCTAAAATAAGTTATCCCTAGCCCATCATGCTCAACCATTGATGCATTCATGAAACACACTTGAATATTAGCTACACCCAATACTTAAGTACGATCATATTGCCTCCTAGTTGGTGCTTTTGTAAGAGAAGATGGAGACTCAAATTCAAAATAAAAATTGCATAAAGTAAAAAGAAAGGCCCTTCGCAGAGGGAAGTAGGGATTTGTAGAGGTGCCAGAGCTCAAAGCAAAAAATTAGAGATAAAAACATTTTGGGAGGTGTATCCATCCCACCAACGAAAACGACTTAGAGTTCCCAACACTTTCCATGCTAGATATATCATAGGCGGTTCCCAAACAGAAAATAAAGGTTATTCCTTTTTCCACCATACTTTCACTTTCCATGGCCAGCCATATCCACGGTTGCCCTCCATACCAACACTTTCCAAGGAATTTATTATTTGACAACATAAAGTAAATTCATTTTTTTCATTTCGGGACTGGGCATCCCTAAAACCTTTGTCTTACTCTCGTGCAATGACAAGTGAATAAACACTCATCGTGAGAATAACACATCCAGCATGGAAAATATTAGCCACCCCTCACCGCTCCGCGAGCGAAACAAACACACAAAAGAGAAGTTTATTTTGAAAATTAGATATGGCACATGCAAATTTGCTTAGAACGGCAAAAGAATACCACATATAGGTAGATATAGTGGACTCATGTGGCAAAACTGGTTTAAAGGATTTTGGATGCACAAGTAGAGATCATACTTGGTGCAAAATGAAGGCTAGCAAAAGATTGAGAATCGACCAACCAAGAAACTAATAATCTCATAAGCAAGGATTAAGCATAATTAACACTGAATAATGCACCACAAGTAGGATATAATTTCATTGCATGATTATTGACTTTCGTGCTTGCATAGGGGATCACAAACCTTAACACCAATATTCTTACTAAAGCATAATTACTCATCAACATAACTCACATATCACATCATCATATCTCAAAACTATTACTAAGAATCAATTTTATTTTGTCCAATGATCTTCATGAAAGTTTTTATTATATCCTTCTTGGATATCTATCACTTTGGGACTAATTTTCATGTGTTGCTTTTCATAAGCTCAAACAAATATAAGTGAAGATCATGAGCATAATATTTTTCTTTCTCTCAAAATAATTTAAGTGAAGCAAGAGAGAATTTCTTGAAAATTTTACTAACTCTCAAATAAATCTAAGTGAAGCAAGAGAGCATTTATTCAAAAATACTAAAGCACACCGTGCTCAAAAAGATATAAGTGAAGCACTAGAGCAAGTCCAGAGCTCATAAAAGATTTAAGTGAAGCATAGAGAGCAATTCTAACAAGTCATGACATAATTTTGGATCTCCCAAATAGGTGTGTCCAGCAAGGATTGATGACTTAAAACACAAAAATAAAACAAGCAAAGACTCATATCATACAAGATGCTCCAAGCAAAACACATATCGTGTGACGAATAAAAATATAGTTTCGAGTAAAATACCGATAGTCGTTGGAAGAAAGCGGGGATGCCACTCAGGGGCATCCCCAAGCTTAGTTGGTTGCTCATTTTTGGATAATAGCTTGGGATGCCGGGGCATCCCCAAGCTTAGGTGCTTCCATACTTCCTTCATCCATCGTAAGATAACCCAAAACTTGATAACTTCAATCACACAAAACTCAACAAAACCTTCGTGAGATCCGTTAGTATAAGAAAGCAAACCACTACTATAAGTACTATATCAAACCAATTCATATTTTGTTTTTGTATTATATCTACTGTATTCCAACTTTTCTATGGCAAAAACTCATCAAAGAAAACCATAGAGTCATCAAAATAAGCACACAACACAAAGAAAATAGAATCTGTCAAAACAGAACAGTCTGTAGCAATCTGACTATTTCAAATACTTCTGTAACTCCAAAAATTCTGAAAATTAGGAATACCAGGGTAATTTATATATTAATATTCTTCAAAAAGAATAAGGGCAAAATCTCTTTCTGATAAAAAATTAAAATTGTTTTCGTGAGCGCAAAGTTTCTGTCTTTTTCAGCAAGATCAAACAACTATCACCCAAGAAGATCCTATCGGTTCTACTTGGCACAAACACTAATTAAAGCACAAAAAACACAATCATACCAGTAGCATAATTGTGCAAACACACAAGAACATAAAGCAAAAAGCAAAAATAAATTTTATTCATTGGGTTGCCTCCCAACAAGCGCTAGTTTTACGCCCTTAGCTAGGCATAAAGCAAGGATCTAAATTTTGTCATCCTTCTTCTTATTATTTTTCTTAGAGGATTTTTCATCATGGGGTTTTGTAAACACAACATAAAACATATTATCCATGGAAACTTTAGCATTCCTTAGTTGGTTTTCATCATAACCCCTTTGATTTCCCGCAACAATCCAAGAGTAATGTTGATTAACATTATTGAAAACTTGTTGGATTATATCTAAAACTGGGACTTCCTTTTTAAGATTCTCATCAAAGATCTTATTATCCCCAAGCAAATGCCTTAGTGCATAGTCACTATTGTAAATAATTTCATCTATCATGGGTTTTTCATGATTCATACCATAAAAATCAAAGATTTCCCTAGCTTCCCGAATTATGTAGTCAAACTCATTCATAAGAACGAGAGTGGCAAAAATTTTAGCCCTAGGATTCTTTATTTCGGGAAGCTCAAATAACAATCTTTGTAAAGTAGGATGAGTACGAATAAATTTACTTTCAAGTTTCAGAACTAGTGCTGAAATAGCATCCGCATAAGATCTAGTAGTTTTAAGTATAGGAGCATCATCAAGACTCAAATTTCCCACACAATTGAAAAATTCTTGGATACGTTCTTTTCCCATAACGTTCCCTTGCCCCAAGATAAAAGTTTTAGCATCCAGATTTCCCATACGTCCAATCTTAGGAGTTAGGCCATCATCTGTTGGTGCCATACCGAAATCACTCATGATTGCAAGCAAAGAATAGATCTGACAAGAAAACAGCGAACGGAGAAGAGAGGCGAATAAAACGGCAAATTTTTGTGAAGTGGGGGAGAGGAAAACGAGAGGCAAATGGAAAATAATGTAAATTGCGAGGAGATGAGATTTGTGATTAGGAACCTGGTATATGTTGAAGATCCTCCCCGGCAACAGCGCCAGAAATTCCTTTTGATGTCGCTTGAAGCTACGTCGGTATTTCCCCAAAGAGGAAGGGATGATGCAGCACAGCGGTGGTAGGTATTTCCCTCAGATATGAAACCAAGGTTATCAAACCAGTAGGAGAACCAAGCAACACAACCTAAACAGCCCCTGCACATAAATAACAACATCTCGCAACCCGACGTGTTAAAGGGGTTGTCAATCCCTTTCGGGTAACGGTGCCAGAAACGGCGTGCGGACGGGAGAAGGTTGTAATAGATTGAATAAATAGATCACAAATAAAATAAAGTGCAGCAAGGTATTTTTTGTATTTTTGGTTTAGTAGATCTGAAAATAAATGCAAGGAAAAAGTAGATCTCAAAGGCAAATATATGGGAAAGAAGACCCGGGGCCCGTAGATTTCACTAGTGGCTTCTCTCGAGAAAAATAGCAAACGGTGGGTAAACAAATTACTGTTGGGAAATTGATAGAACTTCAAATAATCATGACGATATCCAGGCAATGATCATTATATAGGCATCACGTCCAAGATTAGTAAACCGACTCCTGCCTGCATCTACTACTATTACTCCACACATCGACCGCTATCCAGCATGCATCTAGTGTATTAAGTTCATGGAAAAACGGAGTAATGCAATAAGAACGATGACATGATGTAGACAAGATCTATCTATGTAGAGATAGACCCCATCGTTTTATCCTTAGTAGCAATGATACATACGTGTCGTTTCCCTTTCTGTCACTAGGATCAAGCACCGTAAGATCGAACCCACTACAAAGCAACTCTTCCCATTGCAAGATAAATAGATCAAGTTGGCCAAACAAAACCCAAATATCAGAGAAGAAATACGAGGCTATAAGTAATCATGCATATAAGAGATCAAAGAAACTCAAATAACTTTCATGGATATAAAAAGATATAACTGATCATAAACTCAAAGTTTAGCAGATCCCAACAAACACACCGCAAAAAGAGTTACATCATATGGATCTCCAAGAGACCATTGTATTGAGAATTCAGCGAGAGAGAGAAAGCCATCTAGCTACTAACTACGGACCCGAAGGTCTACAAGGAACTACTCACGCATCATCGGAGAGGCACCAATGGAGGCGGTGAACCCCATCCGAGATGGTGTCTAGATTGGATCTGGTGGTTCTGGACTCTGCGGCGGGTGGATGAATATTTCCTCAACTCCCCTAGGGTTTCTGGAATATTGGGGTATTTATAGAGCAAAGAGGCGGTCCGGGGGGCACCCGAGGTGGGCACAACCCACCAGGGCGCGCCTGGGCCTCCTGGCAGGCCCTGGTGGGTTGTGCCTCCCTTGGGGCACCCCCCAGGCGCAGCCAGGGCTCGTTGTGTTCCTTCTGGCCCATAAAAAATCTCCGTGAAGTTTCGTTGCGTTTGGACTCCGTCTGATATTGATTTCCTGCGATGTAAAAAACATGCAGAAAACAGCAACTGGCACTTGGCACTATGTCAATAGGTTAGTACCAAAAAATGATATAAAATGACTATAAAATGATTATAAAACATCCAAGATTGATAATATAACAGCATGGAACAATAAAAAATTATAGATACGTTGGAGACGTATCACCTCTCAAAGGCAATACCCTCTTTCCTAGGATTTCTGTTGAGGATCTGCTTTTTAAGCACATCACAAAGAGCGTGATGCCCTTTGAGGCTTTTGTACACATGCCTGTCACATAAAATTCCTTCAACCCTGCATTGTTAGTGATACTTGTGGTATCCTCAGATGAGGAACTTGTGACCACAGAGATAGTTGAAGAATTTGCAGCAGTAGAAGCATTTGAACTTTCAAGTGAAGAATTAGCAGATTCACGTTCAATGCATTTCAAACATGGTGGAATGAATTCATCCTAAGTAGAACTGATCTGTTGAGCAAGCAATGAATCATTTTCCTTCTGAAGATCTTCATAGATCACCCTTAGCTTTTCAAGATCTTGCTTTCTTTGAAGAAATTCATAAGAAAGCTTCTCATGATCGGCTAAGAGAGTGTTATGATGACTCCGAAGGTTATCAAACTTAGACTGAAGTCTCTGAAGATTTTCAGTCAGAGTTTGAGTTCGATCCATTTCCTCACCCAACAGGTCATCGCTTTTGTCTAGCAGATTTTGAACCTTTTCAAAAGCCTTTTATTGTTTGACGGCAATCTTAGCAAGTTTGGAATAGCTAGGTTTGAGATTTTCATCAGATTCATCCTCACTTAATTCAGAGGAGGGATATTTGAGTACCTTGGCACCTTTTGCCATGAAGCAATAGGTGGGAGCGTAGTCATCGTCACCGTCGTCAGCAGTGTTGGGGAAGTCATTTTCCTAAGTGTTGAAGATGGACTTGCTGACGAAAGCAGTAGCGAGGGCTAGGCTTGCCACAGCAGAGTCTGACTCCTCAGATTCCTCCTCTTCCTCATTTTCCTCAGATTCAGCTTCAGAGTCCATTTCCTTACCAATAAATGTCCGAGCCTTTTTGGAACTACTCTTCTTGTGAGATGAAGACTTTGAAGATTTTGATGATGAGGACTTTGAAGATTTCTTCTTCTTCTTCTTTGAGTCATCTGAACTTTCATCCTTGTACTTCTTCTTCTTTGATTCCTTCACCCACTGAGGACAATCAGTAATGTAGTGGCCAAGCTTCTTGCATTTGTGGCAAGTCCTCTTCTTGTAATCACGGGATGAGGAATCTGATCTCATGTCATCAGTTCTTGAAGATTTTCCAAAGCGACCACGTCTTGAGAACTTCTGGAATTTCCCCACGAGCATTGCTAGCTCCTGGCTTAGTTCTTCAGGATCACCAAGGCTGCTATCAGAATCTTCTCCTTCAGATTCCTTGGCCTTCAGTGCGCGTGATCTTCCATAGCTTGGTCCGTAGAGGTCTCTCTTCTCAGCAAGTTGGAACTCATGAGTATTTAGCCTCTCGAGGATATCAGCAGGATCAAGTGACTTGTAGTCTCCATGTTCTTGAATCATTAGTGCAAGTGTGTCGAATGAGGAATCAAGCGATCTCAACAATTTCTTCACCACCTCATGGTTGGGGATGTCAGTGGCACCAAGTGCTTGAAGCTCATTTGAGATGTCAGTGAGGCGATCGAAGGTTTGCTGAACATTTTCGTTGTCGAGTCTTTTGAAGCGGTTGAAGACATTTCGAAGAACGTCAACCCGAGAGTCACGTTGAGTTGAGACTCCTTCGTGGACCTTGGACAGCCTATCCCAGATAAGCTTTGCTGTCTCCAAAGCACTCACTCTGCCATACTGTCCTTTGCTCAGATGGCCACATATGATATTCTTCGCTTGAGAGTCGAGTTGCTTGAATCTCTTCATGTTAGCAGCGTTCACAGAAGGAGTGATGGAGGGAACGGCATTTTCAACAACATACCAGAGATCATTGTCAATTGCCTCAAGATGCATGCGCATCTTATTCTTCCAGTAGGGGTAGTCCATCCCATTGAAGGTAGGACGCCCAGCCGAGACCTTGATCATGCCTGCAGTCGACATAACTAAAACTCTAGGTGGTTAAACCAAAATCACACAGAACAAGGGAGTACCTTGCTCTGATACCAATTGAAAGTGCGTTATATCGACTAGAGGGAGGGGGTGAATAGGCGATTTTTACAAATTCGTCACTAAGGAAATTCAACTTGAGGAATTTGCTAAGCAACGAAATACATGTAGCGGAATAAGTACTCACGTGCAAGGATAACATGGCAGTAACACAGTCATCTTGCTGATATGAGACAAGCACAGAGCACGGGTAGCGTGTAAACAGGATAAGCAGGCTAAAAATAAAGTGGCTGAAGAATTAGGATTGACGAAATTGAGAAAGTCTTCAGTCAAAGTCTTCAAACAGTAACAATCAATTTCATCAACACATGAATGAGGAAATGAAAGGGTTGAGGAAATAGAACCAGTAGCTTGGTGAAGACGATGATTTGGTAGACCAGTTCCAACTGCTGTGACAGTTGTACGTCTGGTTGGAGCGGCTAGGTATTTAAACCTAAGGACACACAGTCCCGGTCACACAGTCCTCACCGTATTCTCCTTGAGCTAAGATCACACAGACCTCGCCCAATCACTCGTGGTAAGTCTTCAGGTGACTTCCAAACCTTGACAGACTCGTTTATTTGGCGATCCACAATTCCTCTTGGATGCTCTAGACTATGATGCCTAACCGTCTAGAGGATGCACAGTCCTCAAAGGTAACAAGCATCAGTTCCACACAGGAACAATCTCTTCAGTGATGCTCAATCACTTTGGGTTTGTAGGTGTTTGGGTTTTGGTTTTTCCTCACTTGATGATTTTCGCTCAAAGTCCTCGGAGGATGGGATGCTCTCAATGACAAGTGTCAGTTTCTCTCGGAGCAGCCAACCAGCTAGTGGTTGTAGGGGTGGCTATTTATAGCCTAGGGAGCAGCCCGACATGATAAGACATAAATGCCCTTCAATGATATGACCGTTAGGTGGGTAGGATATTTTGGGACAGCTGGCGCGTAGCACAGCAACGGTCGGAAATTTGAGCTCTCAAATTCCTCAGGCTATCATGTTCCTCACTTGTAGGCAATCCGCACTGGCGAATTCCAAACTCCTCAGTCAGAACAAATTTCTCAGAGAACAGAAGATCTTCGTCTCTGTCACTGAAGAAATTGACTGAACTGTATGAGATTTCCAATGGCTTCACTCGAAAGGATTGGTAGGTGTAGGCTTTGAGATGAGCATCACTTGGAAACTTTTCTTTAGTTTTACCTCGACCCCCTTTAACAGTACGGTGTTTCCTATGACTCAAGAAAGAGAAAATGAAGCTACTAAAACAAAGTCTTCACGCTTCATAATCCTCGCATCAATATCAAAGTCTTCAAGGTCACACCAATTTCCTCATTTTCAAAGTCTTCAAGAAAACCAAAGTCTTCAACTGAAGACATTCATTTTTAGGGGTCAACTTTCATCATAAATATCAAACTCCTCAGAGACTTATAGAACCTGTGTACACTCACAAACACATTAGTCCCTTAACCTATAAATCTTCAATACACCAAAATCACTAAGGGGCACTAGATGCACTTACAACAATGACGGGCGGCAGTTCACCACGCCTCACATAGTGGACACCCACGTGAGAGGGAAGGACCTCTCGGTGGTGTACACGAATGAGCCGGTCTCAGTGGAGAGCTGCATCCACACTATGGAGCAGTTGCTTGCTGAGGACAAGTATCAAGTGGTCGGCTTCGACCTCGAGTTCATTGGCGGTCGTGTCGGGCATGATCAGAAGGTTGTGATACGTCTCCAATGTATCTATAATTTTTGATTATTCCATGCTATTATATTATCCTTCTTGGATGTTTTATATTCATTAATATGCTATTTTGTATCATTTTTTGGGACTAAACTATTAACCTAGTGCCCAGTGCCAGTTGATGTTTTTCCTTATTTTTTGTCTTTTACGGAAAATCAATACCAAACGGAGTCCAAACGGAACGAAACTTTTTGAGGATTTTTCTTGGACCAGAAGACAACCACGAAGTTTCGGGAGGAGGCCAGAAGAGCCACGAAGAGGCCACAAGCCAGGGGGTCGCACCCTAGGGGGGCGTGCCCCCAGTGCTTATGGGCCCATCGCAGCTCTCCTAACCCTAATCTCAGCTCTATAAATACCCAAATATTCCCCGTATACCAGAGGGCACACCAAAAATACTTTTCCACCGCCGCAAGCTTCTGTTCTTGTGAGATCCCATCTTGGGGGCCTTTTCTGGCACTCTGCCAAAGGGGGATTCGATCACGGAGGGCCTCTACACCAACCTTGCCGCCCTTCCAATGATGTGTGAGTAGTTTACCACGGACCTACAGGTCCATAGCTAGAAGCTAGATGGCTTATTCTCTCTCTTTGATCTTCAATACAATGTTCTCCTCGATGTTCTTGGAGATCTATTTGATCTAATCTTCTTTTGCGGTGTGTTTGTTGAGATTCGATGAATTGTGGGTTTATGATCAGATTATCTATGAATATTATTTGAGACTTCTCTGAACTCTTTTATGCATGATTAAGATAGCTTTGTATTTCTCTCCAATCTATTTATTTGGTTTGGCCAACTAGATTGATCTTTCTTGCAGTGGGAGAGGTGCTTTGTGATGGGTTCAATCTTGCGGTGTCCTCACCCAGTGACAGTAGGGGTAGCGAGGCAGATATTTGTATTGTTTCCATTAAGGATAAAAAGATGGGGTTTTTACCATATTGTTTGGATCTATCCCTCTACATCATGTCATCTTGCTTAAGGCGTTACTCCGTTCTTGTTAACTTAATACACTAGATGCATGCTGGATAGCGGTCGATGTGTGGAGTAATAGTAGTAGATGCAGGAAGGAGTCGATCTACTTGTCATGGACGTGATGCCTATATTCATGATCATTGCCTTAGATATCGTCATAACTATGCGCTTTACTATCAATTGCTCAATAGTAATTTGTTTACCCACCGTATGTTTTCTTCAAGAGAGAAGCCTCTAGTGAATCCTATGGCCCCTGGGTCTATTTTCTATCATATTATTTTCAAATCTATAAAACCAAAAACCCAAAAATACCTTGCTGCAATTTATTTATATTTACTTTATTTTACCCTTTTACTTATCTTTTATACCTCTCTCTATTAGATCTCACTCTTGCTAGTGACCGTGAAGGGATTGACAACCCCTTTTTTGCGTTGTGTGCAAGTGTTTGTTAGTTTGTGCAGGTGCATCTATTGGGGATTTGCTTGTGCCTCCTACTAGATTGATACATTGGTTCTTAAATGAGGGAAATACTTATCTCTACTTTGCTGCATCACCCTTTCCTCTTCAAGGGAAAAATCAACGCAAGCTCAAGAAGTAGCAGGAAGAATTTTTGGCGCCGTTGCCGGGGAGGATCTACATCAAGCCTACCAAGTACCTATCATAAACTCTCATCTCTTGCACTTACATTATTTTCCATTTGCCTCTCGTTTTCCTCTCCCCCACTTCTAAAATGTTTTCAAAAAAACACAAAAATATTTGCCTTTTGATCTGCCTTTTTCTGTATGCCTTTTCGCTTGTTTGCTATCTTTTGCTTGTGTTGCCATGTGCCTTCTATTCGCTTGCATCTTTGCTTGCTAAAAATCTATTGATATGGATCCACTTAAAGTTTCTACTTGGATAATCTTTGATCCATATGTGCTCGTGCTGAAACCCCAACCAGTTTAGTTGTGGGAAAATCATTAGATGAGCATGCTCATTTTGTGCGTCACCGTTTGTCTCAAGAAGGGGGACTCTTATGGAATCAAATAAATTGTTTGCTATGCTATGCTTGGAATCTATGTGACATTTATGATTTTACTTGTTGCTCGGAGAACCCTAAAAAACACCTTCCCTACCTATGTGAGTTTAATGATAATGAAATCCTATCTTCTTATGCCAAAGATGTTTATAGTTACTATGATATCGAACAAATTGAAGAATTTGTTGCTTTTAAGGTGCTTATGAAGTTGCTTCTTTGATTGAAAAGTGTGATATTACTCTCTACAAATCTGAAAATTTTGACATACTTAAATATTGCTATGAAAACTATGCTCATAATGCCTATGTTAGAGAATTTATTGAGAGAATGTCCGCCGCTTTGGAAGAAAATAATGATATGCATGGATCTATAGATAATTATGATTCCATTGATTTGATTGAAATATCCCCCCTTGATGAAAATGATGCTTTTTATTCTTATGGCCATGATGCCAATATCAATTATGCTTATGGAGATGAACTTGCTATAGTTCCTTATGTTAAACATGAAATTATTGCTATTGCACCCACACTTGATAGGCCCTTGAATGAAAAGCATGATTGCAATGATGTTATTACAAATTCTACTAATGACAATTGTGCTAATAATACGCAAAACCCCAAGCATGGGGATGCTAGTTTTGCTATGTCCACTACTTATTTCAATGATCATGATTGGGGTGATAATGCTTCTTATGATCTTGAAAATTTATTTAAGCTTCATGATGAATATGTTTGCGATAATATTGAAAGTGGGTTTGGAAGAGTGTCACCTTTAGCTAAAAATAAACCCACATATTTGGAGAGTGTTCAATCTTATAAATTTTTTGATAAAAGTGGGCTTGGAGAGGTCATGTCTTTATTTGATGATAATCCCACTATTTTGGAAGAGTGTCAACTTTGCATGCATGTGGATCATGAAGAGAATATTTTATGTGATAATTATATTGTTGAATTTGATTATGATCCTACATGTAATTATTATGAGAGAGGGAAATATGGTTGTAGAAATTTTCATATTACTAAATTACCTCTCGTTATGTTGAGATTGCTATTGCTTCTTTCTTCTTCCTTGCATGTGTTAGTTTTTGCTTGTATTGATAAATCTTTTCCCTATAAAATGCCTATGCATAGGAAGTATGTTAGAATTAAACTTGTTTTTCACATGCTATATGATGCTCTCTTTGTGCTTCAATTCTTGTCTTTCATGCGAGCATCATTAAATTTATATGCCTAGCTAGCGGCGTTAAACAATAGTGCTTGTTGGGAGGCAACCCAATTTTATTTTGTGTTTTTTGTTTTTGCTTCTGTTCTTGAATAAACACACAATATTACTTCTGCAGTAATTGTGTTTTACTGTTTTAGTTAGTGTTTGAACCAAGTAAGACCTTTGGGATGATCTATGGTGATAGTTGATTTGATCTTGCTAAAAACAGAAACTTTTGTGCTCATTGCTGGAATTTTAAAAAATCACATAAACGTGCTTTGGATCTGATTTTTTTTACACAAGATTTATGTACAAATTTCCTCTGTTTTCCTGGTTTTTTAGAATTTTGGAGTTACAGAAGTTTGGTCAAAGTCCAAATTACTACAGACTATTCTGTTTTTGCAGATTCTGTTTTCATTGTGTTGTTTGCTTATTTTGATGGATCTATGGGTAGTATCGAGGGGTATGAACCATGAAGAAGTTAGAATACAGTAGATATAACACCAATATAAAATTGGAATGAGTTTACAACAGTACCTAAAAGTGGGTATTTGCTCTGTTTCACTAACGGATCTCACGAGTTTTCTGTTGAGTCTTGTGTTGTGAAGTTTTCAAGTTTTGGATAAAGTTTTGATGGACTACGGAATAAGGAGTGGCAAGAGCCTAAACTTGGGGATGCCCAAGGCACCCCAAGGTAATATTCAAGGACAACCAAGCATCTAAGCTTGGGGATGCCCCGGATGGCATCCCCTCTTTTGTCTTCAATCCATCAGTAAAGTTACTTGAGGCTATATTTTTATTCACCACATGATATGTGTTTTGCTTGGAGCGTCTTGTATTATATGAGTCTTTTATTTTTTTAGTTTGCCACAATCATCCTTGATGTACACACCTTTTGAGAGGGACACACATTAATCATGAATTTATTAGAATACTCTATGTGCTTCACTTATATCTTTTGAGCTAGGTTGTTGCTCTAGTGCTTCACTTATATCTTTTTAGAGCACGGCGGTGGTTTTATTTTGAAGAAATTGATGAACTCTCATGCTTCACTTATATTATTTTGAGAGTCTTAAAAATAGTATGGCAATTTACTTAGGTTATGAATTTGGTCCTAATATGATGGGTATTCAAGAGGGATATAATAAAAACTTTCATGTAGATCATTGAATATATGAGAAGTTTGATTCCTTGCAATTGTTTCGAGATATAAAGATGGTGATATTAGAGTCATTCTAGTGAGTAATTGTTGGTTAATAGAAATACTTGTGTTAAGTTTGTGATTCCCGAAGCATGCACGTATGTTCTATCGTTATGTGATGAAGTTGGAGCATGATTTATTTTTGATTGTCTTCCTTATGAGTGGCGGGCGGGGATGAGCGATGGTCTTTTCCTACGAATCTGTCCCCTAAGGAGCATGTGTATTAGTACTTTGTTTCTAGGGCTAATAAATTTTTAGAATAAGTATGTGAGTTCTTTATGACTAATTTTGAGTCCATGGATTATACGCACTCTCACCCTTCCACCTTTGCTAGCCTCTCTAGTACCACGCAATTTTCGCCAGTGCATTAAACCCACCATATACCCTTCCTCAAAACAGCCACCATACCTACCTATTATGGCATTTCCATAGCCATTCTGAGATATATTTCCATGCAACTTCCACCGTTCTGTTTATTATGACACATAACATCATTGTCATATTGCTTTGCATGATCATATAGTTGGCATAATATTTGTGGCTTGGCCACCGTTCATATTTTTTATAAATGTCACGCTAGATCATTGCACATCCCGGTACACCGCCGGAGGCATTCATATAGAGTCATATTTTTGTTCTAGTATTGAGTTGTAATTCTTGAGTTATAAGTAAATAAAAGTGTGATGATCATCATTATTAGAACATTGTCCCATGTGAGAAAGGATGATGGAGGCTATGATTCCCCCACAAGTCGGGATGAGGCTCCGGACAAAAAAAAAGAGAAAACAAAAAAAGAGGCAAAAGAGCCCAAAAGAAAAAAAATGAGAGAGAAAAGAGAGAAGGGATAATGTTACAATCCTTTTTCCACACCTGTGCTTCAAAGTAGCACCATGTTCTTCATGATAGAGAGTCTCCTATGTTGTCACTTTCATATATTACTATGGGAAATTTTTCATTATAGAACTTGGCTTGTATATTCCAATGATGGACTTCCTCAAATTGCCCTAGGTCTTCGTGAGCAAGCAAGTTGGATGCACACCCACTTAGTTTTCTTTTGAGCATTCATACACTTATAGCTCTAGTGCATCCGTTGCATGGCAGTCCCTACTCACTTGCACCAATATCAATTGATGGGCATCTCCATAGCCTATTAATTTGCCTAGTTGGTGTGAGAATTTCTCTCTCCTTTTTGTCTACTACCACCTTCTATTCCACCCACAGTGCTATATCCATGGCTCACGCTCATGTATTGCGTGAAAGTTGAAAAAGCTTTATAATGTCAAAAGTATGAAACAATTTCTTGGCTTGTCATTGGGGTTGTGCATGATAAATACTTTGTGTGATGAAGATAGAGCATGACAAGACTATATGATTTTGCAGGGATAACTTTCTTTAGCCATGCTATTTTGAAAAGCCATGATTGATTTATTAGTATGCTTGAAGTATTATTGTTCTTATGTCAATATTAAACTTTTGTTTTCAATCTTATGGATCTAAATAGTCATACCACTATAACAAAGATTACTTGATAAACATGTTAGGTAGCATTCCACATCAAAAATTCTGTTTTTATCATTTACCTACTCGAGGACGAGCAGGAATTAAGCTTGGGGATGCTTGATACGTGGCCAACGCATCTATAATTTTTTATTGTTCCATGCTATTATATTGTCCTTCTTGGATGTTTTATATGCATTATATGCTATTTTGTATCATTTTTTGGGACTAACCTATTAACCTAGTGCCTAGTGCCAGTTACTGTTTTTTCGTTGTTTTTGTCTTTTATAGAAAATCAATACCAAACGGAGTCCAACAGAACGAAACTTTTTGAGGATTTTTCTTGGACCAGAAGACAACCACGAAGCTTTGGGAGGAGGCCAGAAGAGCCACGAGGAGGCCACAAGTCATGGGGGTGCGCCCTAGGGGGGCGCCCCTAGGGCTTGTGGGCCCCTTGCAGCTCCCTAACCCTAATCTCAGCTCTTTAAATACCCAAATATTCCCCATATTCTAGAGGGCACACCAAAAATACTTTTATGCTGCTGCAAGCTTCTGTTCTCGTGAGATCCCATCTTAGGGCCTTTTCTGGCACTCTGCCGGAGGGGGATTCGATCATGGAGGGCCTCTACACCAACCTTGCTGCCCTTCTAATGATGTGTGAGTAGTTTACCTTAGACTGTTGGGGAACGTAGCATGCAATTTCAAAAAAAATTATATGCTCACGCAAGATCTATCTAGGAGATGCATAGCAAGGGGGGGGGGGGGGGGGGGGGGGGGGGGGGGGGGGGGGGGGGGGGGGGGGGGGGGGGGGGGGGGGGGGGGGGGGGGGGGGGGGGGGGGGGGGGGGGGGGGGGGGGGGGGGGGGGGGGGGGGGGGGGGGGGGGGGGGGGGGGGGGGGGGGGGGGGGGGGGGGGGGGGGGGGGGGGGGGGGGGGGGGGGGGGGGGGGGGGGGGGGGGGGGGGGGGGGGGGGGGGGGGGGGGGGGGGGGGGGGGGGGGGGGGGGGGGGGGGGGGGGGGGGGGGGGGGGGGGGGGGGGGGGGGGGGGGGGGGGGGGGGGGGGGGGGGGGGGGGGGGCCCATATCTTCCCCCGGGGGGTTCCGGTAACCCCCTCGGTACTCCGATATGTACCCGATACATTCCAGAACACTTCCAGTGTCCGAATACTATCATCCAATATATCTATCTTTACCTCTCGACCATTTCGAGACTCCTCATCATGTCCGTGATCTCATCCGGGACTCCGAAAAACATTCTGTCACCAAATCACATAACTCATATAATACAAATCATCATCGAACGTTAAGCGTGCGGACCCTACGGGTTCGAGAACTATGTAGACATGACCGAGACACCTCTCTGGTCAATAACCAATAGTGCAACCTAGATGCTCATATTGGCTCCCACATATTGTACGAAGATCTTTATCGGTCGAACCACAATGACAACATACGTTATTCCCTTTGTCATCGGTATGTTACTTGCCCGAGATTCGATCGTCGGTATCTTCATACCTAGTTCATTCTCATTATCGGCAAGTCTCTTTACTCATTCCGTAATGCATCATCCCGCAACTAACTCATTAGTCACATTGCTTGCAAGGCTTATTATGATGTGCATTACCGAGTGACAAATCCTAATCTCAATCTATGCCAACCCTACAAAACACCTTCGGAGATACCTGTAGAGCATCTTTATAATCACCCAGTTACATTGTGACGTTTGATAGCACACAAGGCATTCCTCCGGTATCCAGGAGTTGCATAGTCTCATAGTCAAAGGAATATGTATAAGTCATGAAGAAAGCAATAGCAATAAAACTTAACGATCATTATGCTAAGCTAACAGATGGGTCTTGTCCATCACATCATTCTCCTAATGATGTGATCCCATTCATCAAATGACAACACATGTCTATGCCTAGGAAACTTAACCATCTTAGATCAATGAGCTAGTATAGTAGAGGCTTACTAGGGATACTGTGTTTTGTCTATGTATCCACACATGTATCAAGTTTCCGGTTAATACAATTCTAGCATGAATAATAAACATTTATCATGATATAAGGAAATATAAATAACAACTTTATTATTGCCTCTAGGGCATATTTCCTTTAGTCTCCCACTTGCACTAGAGTCAATAATCTAGATTACATTGTAATGATTCTAACACCCATGGAGTCCTGGTGCTGATCATGTTTTGCTCGTGGAAGAGGCTTAGTCAATGAGTCTGTCACATTCAGATCCATATGTTTTTTGCAAATCTCTATGTCTCCCTCCTTGACTCGATCACGGATGGAGTTGAAGCGTCTCTTGATGTGTTTGGTTCTTTTGTGAAATCTGGATTCCTTCGCCAAGGCAATTGCTCCAGTATTGTCACAAAAGATTTTCATTGGACCCGATGCACTAGGTATTACACCTAGATCGGATATGAACTCCTTCATCCAGACTCCTTCATTCGCTGCTTCTGAAGCAGCTATGTACTCCGCTTCACACGTAGATCCCGCCACGACGCTGAACTGCACCAACTGACAGCTCCACCATTCAATATAAATATGTATCCGGTTTGTGACTTAGAGTCATCCGATCAGTGTCAAAGCTAGCATCAACGTAACCATTTACGACAAGCTCTTTGTCACCTCCATAAACGAGAAACATATCCTTAGTCCTTTTCAGGTACTTTAGGATGTTCTTGACCGCTGTCCAGTGATCCACTCCTGGATTACTTTGGTACCTCCCTACTAGACTTAGAGTAAGGCACACATCAGGTCTGGTACACAGCATTGCATACATGATAGAACCTATAGCTGAAGCATAGGGAATGACTTTCATTTTCTCTCTATCTTCTGCAGTGGTCGGGCATTGAGTCTGACTCAACTTCACACCTTGTAACACATGCAAGAACCCTTTCTTTGACTGGTCCATTTTGAACTTCTTCAAAACTTTATCAAGGTATGTGCTTTGTGAAAGTCCAATTAAGCATCTTGATATATCTCTATAGATCTTGATGCCCAATATATAAGCAGCTTCACCGAGGTCTTTCATTGAAAAACTCTTATTCAAGTATCCTTTTATGCTATCCAGAAATTCTATATCATTTCCAATCAACAATATGTCATCCACATATAATATTAGAAATGCTACAGAGCTCCCACTCACTTTCTTGTAAATACAGGTTTCTCCAAAAGTCTGTATAAAACCATATGCTTTGATCATCTCATCAAAGCGTATATTCCAACTCCGAGATGCTTGCACCAGTCCATAAATGGATCGCTGGAGCTTGCACACTTTGTTAGCACCTTTAGGATCGACAAAACCTTCTGGTTGCATCATATACAACTCTTCTTTAAGAAATCCATTAAGGAATGCAGTTTTGACGTCCATTTGCTGGATTTCATAATCATAAAATGCGGCAATTGCTAACATGATTCAAATAGACTTAAGCATCCCTACGGGTGAGAAGGTCTCATCGTAGTCAACTCCTTGAACTTGTCGAAAACCTTTCGCAACAAGTCAAGCTTTGTAGACAGTAACATTACCATCAGCATCAGTCTTCTTCTTGAAGATCCATTTATTCTCTATGGCTTGCCGATCATCGGGCAAGTCAACCAAAGTCCATATTTTGTTCTCATACATGGATCCCTTCTCAGATTTCATGGCCTCAAGCCATTTCACGGAATCTGGGCTCATCATCGCTTCCTCATAGTTCGTAGGTTCGTCATGGTCTAGTAACATGACTTCCAGAACAGGATTACCATACCACTCTGGTGCGGAACGTGCTTTGGTTGACCTACGATGTTCGGTAGTAACTTGATCCGATGTTTCATGATCATTATCATTAGCTTCCTCACTAGTAGGTGTAGGCATCACGGGAATGGTTTTCTGTGATGAGCTACTTTCCAATTCGAGAGAAGGTACAACTACCTCATCAAGTTCTACTTTCCTCCCACTCACTTCTTTTGAGAGAAACTCCTTCTCTAGAAAGGATCCATTCTTAGCAACAAAGATCTTGCCTTCGGATCTGTGATAGAAGGTGTACCCAACAGTTTCTTTTGGGTACCTATGAAGACGCACTTCTCCGATTTGGGTTCGAGCTTATCGGGCTGAAGCTTTTTCACATAAGCATCGCAACCCCAAACTTGAAGAAACGACAGCTTAGGTTTCTTGCCAAACCACAGTTCATATGGTGTCGTCTCAACGGATTTAGATGGTGCCCTATTTAACGTGAATGCAGCTGTCTCTAATGCATAACCCCAAAACGATAGTGGTAAATCGGTAAGAGACATCATAATCGTACCATATCCAATAAAGTATGGTTACGACGTTCGGACACACCATTACGCTGTGGTGTTCCAGGTGGCGTGAGTTGTGAAACTATTCCACATTGTTTTAAATGAAGGCCAAACTCATAACTCAAATATTCGCCTCCGCGATCGGATCGTAGAAACTTTATTTTCTTGTCACGATGATTCTCTACTTCACTCTGAAATTCTTTGAACTTTTCAAATGTTTCAGACTTGTGTTTCATTAAGTAGATATACCCATATCTGCTCAAATCATCTGTGAAGGTCAGAAAATAATGATACCCGCCATGAGCCTCAACACTCATTGGACCACATACATCGGTATGTATTATTTCCAATAAGTCAGTAGCTCGCTCCATTGTTCCGGGGGGGGGGGGGGGGGGGGGGGGGGGGGGGGGGGGGGGGGGGGGGGGGGGGGGGGGGGGGGGGGGGGGGGGGGGGGGGGGGGGGGGGGGGGGGGGGGGGGGGGGGGGGGGGGGGGGGGGGGGGGGGGGGGGGGGGGGGGGGGGGGGGGGGGGGGGGGGGGGGGGGGGGGGGGGGGGGGGGGGGGGGGGGGGGGGGGGGGGGGGGGGGGGGGGGGGGGGGGGGGGGGGGGGGGGGGGGGGGGGGGGGGGGGGGGGGGGGGGGGGGGGGGGGGGGGGGGGGGGGGGGGGGGGGGGGGGGGGGGGGGGGGGGGGGGGGGGGGGGGGGGGGGGGGGGGGGGGGGGGGGGGGGGGGGGGGGGGGGGGGGGGGGGGGGGGGGGGGGGGGGGGGGGGGGGGGGGGGGGGGGGGGGGGGGGGGGGGGGGGGGGGGGGGGTAGCGTGCCGACGGCGATCACATCGACCTTGGAACCATTCCCGACGCGCATCATCACCTTGTCCTTAGCTAATCTTTGTTTAATCCGTAGTCCCTGCTTCGAGTTACAAATATGAGCAACCGAACCGGTATCAAATACCCAGGCACTGCTACGAGCATTAGTAAGGTACACATCAATAACATGTATATCAAATATACCTTTGTTCACCTTGCCATCCTTCTTATCCGCCAAATACTTGGGGCAGTTCCGCTTCCAGTGACCAATCCCTTTGCAGTAGAGGCACTCAGTTTCAGACTTAGGTCTAGACTTGGGCTTCTTCCCGGGAGTGGCAACTTGCTTTCCATTCTTCTTGAAGTTCCCCTTCTTTCCTTTGCCCTTTTTCTTGAAACTAGTGGTCTTGTTAACCATCAACACTTGATGCTCCTTCTTGATTTCTACCTCCGCGGCTTTGAGCATTGAGAAGAGCTCTAGAATAGTCTTCTCCATCCCTTGCATATTAGTTCATCATGAAGCCTTTATAGCTTGGTGGCAGTGATTGAAGAACTCTGTCAATAACTATCATCTGGAAGATTAACTCCCAGCTGAGTCAAGTGGTTATGATACCCAGACATTCTAAGTATGTGTTCACTGACAGAACTGTTCTCCTCCATCTTGCAGCTATAGAACTTGTTGGAGACTTCATATCTCTCAACTCGGGCATTTGCTTGAAATATTAACTTCAACTCCTGGAACATCTCATATGCTCCATGACATTCAAAACGTCTTTGAAGTCCCGATTCTAAGCCGTAAAGCATGGCACACCGAACTATCGAGTAGTCATCAACACGCGACTGCCAGGCGTTCAAAACGTCTGCAGTTGCTGGGGGTGGCACACCTAGCGGTGCATCAAGGACATAATTCTTCTGTGCAGCAATGAGGATAATCCTGGGGGGGGGGGGGGGGGGGGGGGGGGGGGGGGGGGGGGGGGGGGGGGGGGGGGGGGGGGGGGGGGGGGGGGGGGGGGGGGGGGGGGGGGGGGGGGGGGGGGGGGGGGGGGGGGGGGGGGGGGGGGGGGGGGGGGGGGGGGGGGGGGGGGGGGGGGGGGGGGGGGGGGGGGGGGGGGGGGGGGGGGGGGGGGGGGGGGGGGGGGGGGGGGGGGGGGGGGGGGGGGGGGGGGGGGGGGGGGGGGGGGGGGGGGGGGGGGGGGGGGGGGGGGGGGGGGTTCAATGGTGAACATCTCTATGTTGATCATATCTAATATATGATTCACGCTCGACCTTTCGTTCTCCAGTGTTTCGAGGCCATGTTTGTACATGCTAGGCTCGTCAAGTTTAACCCAAGTATTCCGCATGTGCAAAATTGTCTTGCACTCATTGTATGTGAACATAGAGCTTATCACACCCGATCATCACGTGGTGTCTCCGCACGACGAACTGTCGCAACGGTGCATACTCAGGGAGAACACTTATACCTTGAAATATTAGTAAGGGATCATCTTATAATGCTACCGCCGTACTAAGAAAAATAAGATGCATAAAAGATAAACATCACATGCAATCAAAATATGTGACATGATATGGCCATCATCATCTTGTGCCTTTGATCTCCATCTCCAAAGCACCGTCATGATCTCCATCGTCACCGGCTTGACACCTTGATCTCCATCGTAGCGTCGTTCTCGTCTCGCCAACTATTACTTCTACAACTATCGCTAACGCATAGTGATAAAGTAAAGCAATTACACGGCGTTTGCATTTCATACAATAAAGCGACAACCATAAGGCTCCTGCCAGTTGCCGGGGGGGGGGGGGGGGGGGGGGGGGGGGGGGGGGGGGGGGGGGGGGGGGGGGGGGGGGGGGGGGGGGGGGGGGGGGGGGGGGGGGGGGGGGGGGGGGGGGGGGGGGGGGGGGGGGGGGGGGGGGGGGGGGGGGGGGGGGGGGGGGGGGGGGGGGGGGGGGGGGGGGGGGGGGGGGGGGGGGGGGGGGGGGGGGGGGGGGGGGGGGGGGGGGGGGGGGGGGGGGGGGGGGGGGGGGGGGGGGGGGGGGGGGGGGGGGGGGGGGGGGGGGGGGGGGGGGGGGGGGGGGGGGGGGGGGGGGGGGGGGGGGGGGGGGGGGGGGGGGGGGGGGGGGGGGGGGGGGGGGGGGGGGGGGGGGGGGGGGGGGGGGGGGGGGGGGGGGGGGGGGGGGGGGGGGGGGGGGGGGGGGGGGGGGGGGGGGGGGGGGGGGGGGGGGGGGGAAATATAAAATAACAACTTTATTATTGCCTCTAGGGCATATTTCCTTCAAATATATGTAATGATGTGATGATCCTCTTAACGCTGAATCATTTGTTGCAATGGAAAGAGTGCTGATGGAACATACATATGATGCAGGGCCTTTTGTTCCACAAACATATTGCTCAAATCTGATAAAACTATTGAAGGATCAGGGGCATGATAAATCAAGACTTGGCTAACTCTGAAGGCCGTACACGTTGAAGAGCAGGAGATGTTCGTCATGAAACTAGTTAGACTCGGAATAGTGTTGCGGATTTTCTAGCCAAATTTTCGTGCTCGGAGCATCGTACCAATCTGTAGTTACATGATGCACCTTAGAATCTCCAGAGTCTTTTGGCTATGGATTGTAAAACTATTCACTAATCAATAGAGTTCCCAATTTTCCTCAAAAAATACTCCACCTATGAATGCTATCCAACATGCATCTTAAAGTATTAAGTAAAATAGAGTACTGCATTAAGTATGATGACATGAAATAAGTGATATATTCTCTTCACCATACGCTCAAAGGGAAACTACGCAATCAACTTTTTATCCCTAGTGGCAACAACGCAATACAAAACTTTTCCACTTTATTGTCACTCTGATAGATTACTTTTAAGATTTGTAAGTGCATCTAGTGACTAGTGCCCCATGAGGGTTTTGGATGATCATATTGACAAAATAGTTATGAGATTAATGCGTTTGTTAATAGGATTTGGTTTAAGAGAGTTATGACACCTAAAAATGTTGTGATGACATTGAAGAATATGAGATGCATGTTGAAACAATTGAAGATATTCATGTAAAGAGAAGCAGAAGCGTAGACTTTTTTTACTAGTTTATTTTGCTTCTATTTGAGTCCATAGGGCAAACTGTACTATCGAAGGGTGGGGGAGGGGGTCAAAACAAAGGTGTATTTAAGTCTTCTATTGTGTACTTTGGGCTTCGGAGTACAAGATGATATTTTTTGGTACTCCTTTGCGCATTTGCTTTGCAATACATTTGGTTTTCTTGTGTGGCAAGACATACCACGTGGGAGAGAGCTGATTCGAAATACGACTGTTAGCCACATCTTGTGTTGACTTTTGCGAGTGTGCGTCCAACGGTCATATCAGCCCTCGGGCTTGCCCCACCAGCTATAAATAGCCACTCACTTCAACCGTAGAGGGCTGAATGCTCCGTGCGAACTAAGACAGAGGTTGTTTGAGCATTCTATTTTCCCCGTAATGCATCATCCCGCAACTAACTCATTAGTCACATTGCTTGCAAGGCTTATAGTGATGTGCACTACCGAGAGGGCCCAGAGATACCTCTCCGATACTCGGAGTGACAAATCCTATCTCGATCTATGCCAACCCAACAAACACCTTCGAAGACACCTGTAGAGCATCTTTATAATCACCCAATTACGTTGTGACGTTTGATAGCACAAGGTATTCCTCCGGTATTCGGGAGTTGCATAATCTCATAGTCAGAGGAATATGTATAAGTCATGAAGAAACCAGTAGCAATAAAACTTAACGATCATTATGCTAAGCTAACGGATGGGTCTTGTCCAGGGGGGGGGGGGGGGGGGGGGGGGGGGGGGGGGGGGGGGGGGGGGGGGGGGGGGGGGGGGGGGGGGGGGGGGGGGGGGGGGGGGGGGGGGGGGGGGGGGGGGGGGGGGGGGGGGGGGGGGGGGGGGGGGGGGGGGGGGGGGGGGGGGGGGGGGGGGGGGGGGGGGGGGGGGGGGGGGGGGGGGGGGGGGGGGGGGGGGGGGGGGGGGGGGGGGGGGGGGGGGGGGGGGGGGGGGGGGGGGGGGGGGGGGGGGGGGGGGGGGGGGGGGGGGGGGGGGGGGGGGGGGGGGGGGGGGGGGGGGGGGGGGGGGGGGGGGGGGGGGGGGGGGGGGGGGGGGGGGGGGGGGGGGGGGGGGGGGGGGGGGGGGGGGGGGGGGGGGGGGGGGGGGGGGGGGGGGGGGGGGGGGGGGGGGGGGGGGGGGGGGGGGGGGGGGGGGGGGGGGGGGGGGGGGGGGGGGGGGGGGGGGGGGGGGGGGGGGGGGGGGGGGGGGGGGGGGGGGGGGGGGGGGGGGGGGGGGGGGGGGGGGGGGGGGGGGGGGGGGGGGGGGGGGGGGGGGGGGGGGGGGGGGGGGGGGGGGGGGGGGGGGGGGGGGGGGGGGGGGGGGGGGGGGGGGGGGGGGGGGGGGGGGGGGGGGGGGGGGGGGGGGGGGGGGGGGGGGGGGGGGGGGGGGGGGGGGGGGGGGGGGGGGGGGGGGGGGGGGGGGGGGGGGGGGGGGGGGGGGGGGGGGGGGGGGGGGGGGGGGGGGGGGGGGGGGGGGGGGGGGGGGGGGGGGGGGGGGGGGGGGGGGGGGGGGGGGGGGGGGGGGGGGGGGGGGGGGGGGGGGGGGGGGGGGGGGGGGGGGGTTGGCATAGATCAAGATTAGGATTTGTCACTCCGAGTATCGGAGAGGTATCACTGGGCCCTCTCGGTAATGCACATCATAAGAAGCCTTGCAAGCAATGTGACTAATGAGTTAGTTGCGGGATGATGCATTATGAAACAAGTAAAGAGACTTGCCGGAAATGAGATTGAACTAGGTATGAAGATACCGACGATCGAATCTCGGGCAAGTAACATACCGATGACAAAGGGAACAACGTATGTTGTCATTGCGGTACGATCGATAAAGATCTTCGTAGAATATGTGGGAACCAATATGAGCATCCAGGTTCCGCTGTTGGTTATTGACCGGAGAGGTGTCTCGGTCATGTCTACATAGTTCTCGAACCCGTAGGGTCCGCACGCTTAACGTTCGATGACGATTTGTATTATATGAGTTATGTGTTTTGGTGACCGAATGTTGTTCGGAGTCCCAGATGAGATCACGGACATGACGAGGAGTCTGGAAATGGCCGAGAGATAAAGATTGATATATTGGATGATAGTATTCGGACACCGGAAGTGTTCCAGAGTGTATCGAGTACATATCGGAGTACCGGGGGGGGGGGGGGGGGGGGGTTACCGGAACCCCCCGGGGGAAGATATGGGCCATAGGAGGGAGGCACACCAGCCCACATAGGGGTGGTGCGCCCCCCACAAGGGAGGAGTCCGAATTGGATTAGGGGAGGGGGCGGCGCCCCCCTTTCCTTCTCCCTCTCTCTCTCTCCTTCCCCCTTTCCTCCTCCGATAAAAGGAAGGGGGGGGGGGGCAAATCCTACTAGGAGCCCAAGTAGGACTCCTCCTACTTGGGGCGCACCTAGGGCCGGCCTCCTCCCCTCTCCCTCCTTTATATACGGGGGTGGGGGGCGCCTCTAACACACATCAATTGTTCCAAGCCATGTGCGGCGCCCCCTCCATGGTTTACTCCTCCGGTCATATTCACGTAGTGCTTAGGCAAAGCCCTGCGCGGATTACTTCACCATCACCGTCACCACGCCGTCGTGCTGATGGAACTCTCCCTCGACACTTTGCTGGATCAAGAGTTTGAGGGACGTCATCGAGCTGAACGTGTGCAGAACTCGAAGGTGCCATACGTTCGGTACTTGACCGGTCGAAATGAGAAGGCGTTCGACTACATCAACCGCGTTAATCAAATGCTTTCGCTTTTGGTCTACGAGGGTACGTGGAAACACTCTCGCCTTCTCGTTGCTATGCATCTCCTAGATAGATCTTGCGTGAGCGTAGAATTTTTTTGAAATTACATGCTCCATTCCCCAACAGTGGTATCCGAGCCAGGTCTATGCGTAGATGATATGCACGAGTAGAACACAAAGAGTTGCGGGCGGTGATAGTCATACTGCTTACCACCAACGTCTTATTTTGATTTGGTGGTATTGTTGGATGAAGCGGCCCGGACCAACCTTACATGACCACGTTCATGAGACCGGTTCCACTGACAGACATGCAACTAGTTTTGCATAAAGGTGGCTGGCGGGTGTCTGTTTCTCCAACTTTAGTTGAATCGAATTTGACTACGGCCGGTCCTTGTTGAAGGTTAAAACAGCAAACTTGATGAAGCACCGTTGTGGTTTTGATGCGTAGGTAAGAACGGTTCTTGCTAGAAGCCCGTAGCAGCCACATAAAACTTGCAACAACAAAGTAGAGGACGTCTAACTTGTTTTTGCAGGGCATGTTGTGATGTGATATGGTCAAGACATGATGTGATATACGTTGTTGTATGAGATGATCATGTTTTGTAAAAGTTATCGGCAACTGGCAGGAGCTTTATGGTTGTCGCTTTATTGTATGAAATGCAAACGCCATGTAATTGCTTTACTTTATCACTATGCGTTAGCGATAGTTGTAGAAGCAATAGTTGGCGAGATGACCACGACGCTATGATGGAGATCATGGTGTCAAGCCGGTGACGATGGAGATCATGACGGTGCTTTGGAGATGGAGATCAAAGGCACAAGATGATGATGGCCATATCATGTCACATATTTTGATTACATGTGATGTTTATCTTTTGTGCATCTTATTTTGCTTAGAATGGCGGTAGCATTATAAGATGACCCCTTACTAAAATTTAAAGGTATAAGTGTTCTCCCTGAGTATGCACCGTTGCGACAGTTCATCGTGCTGAGACACCGCGTGATGATCGTGTGTGATAAGCTCTACGTTCACATACAACGGGTGCAAGACAATTTTGCACATGCGGAATACTCGGGTTAAACTTGACGAGCCTAGCATGTACAGA